>JAIFAC010000225.1:0-141470 GCA_026545765.1 Plantago major | reverse complement strand
AAGGAGATGACCATATTTTGAAATGAAAGTATTTATGACAAAACTACAGCAACTCCAATCTTATCGGAAACATAGTTGTCCACTTGATCACTGATTTGATATGGAAGATAACTATCTTCAGATATAACTTTTAACATGTCTACCATACCAACTTCAAAGTCTCCGAGACATTGCAAAAGAGATAACATACTGAAACCCAGGCACAATCCTAAGTTGATCCCAAGTCATTATCCGATAAATGCTGTCCATGCAAATCCCTCGTACAAATAAGTGTACTGTGTCTAACTGACAGACTTGAATTGGTATGTACCAATTCATAATACAACAAAAAATAAATAAACATATTCATTCTGTTGATGATTAGCCTGAGGGGCTCAAGAAAGTAGCACAAGGAAGTCCTGCACAGTATTGACTCTTTCTTTGCCAAGCGCCAGAAAAGCTCCATCTTGCCAATCTTCTCAAGCCTCCATACTCATCAGAGAGAGATGGTGGGTGGTGCTTCTTGTACACTGTGTAAGAGAAATTAAAATATGTAAATAAATATTGTTAAATCAGTCACATTTCTTTTGTAGAACTTTCTTCGTTAACCTCCTTTTAAGAGTATCTATTGTGGATGTGCTAAGATGTAACAAGAGAAATAAAGCCTCACATTGCATATATACTAAATGGTGTACTTGACAAAGGATTTATTGAAAGAGGTTATCATCGCCAGAAGTAATAGTGACATAACAGGTAATTTTGAGATCTGAAACCAAAAAGTACATCAACCGGCTTGAACTTTAACTACTAATAGTAACGAAGTTTACCAGACAGTGTAAACCTCGTGAAGCAAATAGGGTAAATGAGGACCCATCATGGGCGATTTTTTCTTATAGCAACTATGGTTTTATACAGTTTGAAACTTGTCAATTTTTAAGAAAATCCAGTTTGGACTAAAAATTAGGAAAATTCAGTTTGGAATGAACATTAGCAAAACCACACCACCACCTACTTAAGTGCTTGCAATCACATTCTCTCAGTTGAAATTAATGTGATGTTTAAACTTGGGATAACAAAGATGGAAGTAAGAGAGATTGCAAGATGTTGGTGGGCTGAAGTTGATGATATGCAGGGTCTCTGAAAAGGAGAAATATATAAAGGATCATTGGACCAATTAAGCTAATTTCATGCTACTTATGGATCAGAAGCAAACATCAAAAATATATATGCCATATAAAACTCACTTAAATGGTTCAGAGTGATAGCATTTCAATCTACTAAGGAAAGAGATGTCCAGTGCAAACCAATTCAGCAAGCCCCATGGGTAATTAAAGAGAGTTGTCAAGAATAAATGACAATAAGACATGTATGAAGAACCAACAAAGAACTCACATTCTCCGCTGATGATCCCTGACAACAAACGCCTGATCTCGCCTCTTATTCTAACTTCAAGATTTTCTACAAGTCTAACTCTAACCTGAACTTCCGACTTCTCGTCCAACTGGAATTATCCGTGAATAAGACGCTTACCACACCAATGCCATCTTTAGAGTCACTATCACATCCCCAGTTAAGAGAGGCTTCTTGCCTGCCCGCCTTCTCACTATATTGTTTTTGAACTCTTCAGGTTTCCAGTTAACCTCATTGGTATCAAAATCTCCTTCAAGTACTACAATCTCCACTTTTATGGATGATTCAAGCTCATCAGAAACAACTTGCTCAGTTAAAATATCAACCAAAGCAACCTCCAAAGTGGTGCTACCTTTCTCCTCAATACGAGTCCCAGTAAATACTGGAAGAGATATAGCACTTAAAAATCCTTTAACTTCAAACCCTAGACTCAGAAGGGCGTACATCTTTCCCACAAGTCCTGAATATACAACGAGATCATATGATAAATAAACAGGAGATAGTAATTAGTATTCCTCAAAAGTAACCGTGTTTATTTGAAAAATTCATCCCACACCTCTCAGTATCCAGTATATATTTTCTTAAAGCTGTGTCCACTTCCTCCTTTACCTGCCAACCACATTAAACAACTTTAATAAGCTCAGCCACACATTATTTTAGCTATTGGAGTAGTCAAATCAAATCCATGCTTTCATTAAAAAAATCTCTATATATAAAGAAATTTATACAGGGATACAGATATAAGTATGAAATTAATCCCCACAATGTCCAAATGGAATGCTAAACACAAACCCACAATAAAAGTGAGATTCATAATTTCACACTTTGTTCATAGATCAACCCAAGGAACGGTTCTCTGAGTAAATCTAGAGTAGATATAAGCGGAAATAGAAAGTTCTAAAAAAGTTGTACACTTAAGCATATACCAGGAAACCTGGTGCTCAATAACTATGGTTCCATTACATAGCTGTAGTAGAAATACTGTTTTCCCTCTCCATATCTTGTCTTTCTGTCCTCTTTCACATAGTCAGTTCTATTGACATGCATGCAGAACTTTATCATCTAGTCTACTGAATATTGATGCTTGAAACTGGAAAATTTTGTTAACTTATGACCATAAAGCACACTTTGCCTTGAGCCTTTTTGAATCAGGTTCTGGGCACTCAGTGCCGCCTTAAATCAATACTTCAGTCTGCACTATAAATTTCGAGGGCAGAGGGGAGATATGATAAAAGAACTAAAACAGAAAATACATACAGTAAACATGAAAATATTTAATCCTGAAAGCATAAAAATCAGTTACTCCGAAATCTTTACCAGAAAGACCATAGACTTACAACTCGACGAATTAGAGGCTCGAGAACCGGCTGCACGAGATTCTGCAATCTTTGCAATGACATTACATCCTGCACTACACTATTAGAAGTACAAACAAAAGTATCAGTAAAGCATACCCCCACAACATGCACAGAAACTGTATATTCCAGGAAAGAAAAGTTCCAGTTATTACGCATCGGCATCACCCTAACATTATGGAAGGGCCCAAACATGCACATCGAAACTAAATCATCTCAAAGTGTTGGGTTGCAAATTATTTATTAACACAAATGGAATTACACACAGGAGGACCAACATCTCCAACTAGACTAGGATACAAAAGGTTAAAAAGATCAAACTGACTCAAGACCCACTTTTCTTTTCCGACAGAGAATCACTTATTTCTACCATTGATGCTATTATATCATTTAATGTCTTCATTGGCAAAGAAGATAATCTTTGTATCTTCTGGGGGTTAGCCTTTGGTCGGTAGAACACATTGATTGTATTGGATAGTTAACAATGGAATTGAGACTAGAACACAACAAATCTCCTTGTTAAAGACTCCATTGCTGACTACCCAAAGGTGCACAATCAGCGACTCATCTGATCATCTACCGGTCAAATATTATAACCACCTATTTAAAATAAAAATATCATATTCTTTGTCAAATTTGTCGTGAATGCATTAAATGAAAGAGCGCAAATGGTAGAAAATTAGTACCAAGGTTTTCCTATGAAGGGAGACACAGCTATACACTCAAGTGAGGTGTGAGAAAGACGGTTGGTTTTTTCTAGAGGGCTTGGCTACTCATGTAATTCTACTTTGAGATGCTTAGCAAAAATTTCCAATCCAAACCCAGTTAAACTTATTGGGCTCTCAAAATTCTTCTATTAACACAAACATAACTATATTCGAAGGAGAAACATCTCAAACTTGACTACAATACAAAAAAACCAGCCAACTCAAGGCCTGATTTGAGTAATTTCTATTTCTCCGGTATATATATGCTCGGGGAAACACATCCAAAATAAACCCAGTGGGAGAAGTGGCAGTGTAATGAGCTGAGACTCTCCCTTTCTTACATAAAGAGAACTTTCAAGTTTCAGCATTGACACAAGAATATATCTCTGTTTTTGTAAGATTTTTTCCTAACTAGCTATGTTCTATCTACAGAAATGATCAAAGCATATATCCATCGATCGATCAAGTGCGTGTAGGCCCTTGTTCAGAGAAATTCACGCTCGTAACTTTGGTGATTTAGCCGGTGGAGATCTTAGAACACTGCTCCTACGGTAGCTGGATATTCATGGTTCACTTCCCATGGTGGCTTGATATTCAATATAACCAGTGAAACCAGAGCAACTTACAAGCCAGCCAGCTAAGTACCTATTGCCATCTCACATAACAACTCAACATATACGCTTACAAGTTGCAAGACAAGATTATCTATTATCCACATGAGTCCAAGCTACATAAAAATTGAAGGTACAAAACAAACAAGACCTTCCATTTATCAATTTGAACCAGCAAAAAACCAGAAGCTAAAGAACAACTAATCCCCACATGTAAATTAGGCTAAGAATCAATGACATAAATTTCAAAAAAACACACAGACACATTAAACAGAAGGTGAATTTTACAGTACCTTTCAAAAGTAGGAAATCTCCGAGGAGGCTTTTCATCGAAAGAAGAGCCTTCTCCATGCTGCCGCTTCGAGACATTTCAAATAATTCTGAACAGAAAATTAAACAATACACAAAACCCTTCTCTAGTTTTGACTCTTTATGCCTACACACACTAAAACTGACAGAAAGAAAGGATTTTTTTTTCTGAATCAAGGAGGCTTGGATAAGAGAAGGATTGATTCTTCTTGAGAACATAAAACAACCAACATGCGTGGTCCTATTGATAATAATAATAATATTAATAGTAGAAGAAATAAATAAAGAAATACACAAAAATCCTCCAGATAAACAAGTGCTGGTTTTGTTTGTTTGGTTTCCAGAAGGGTAGATATCGATAACTGAGTGCGTAATCGATAATAGAAAACAAAACAGAGTTCGATAGAAGAATTCAGTAGAATCCAAAATGATAAGTAGGCAGGTTTACCGGATTGAGCTTTGTGGGTTCTGAAAATTAGGATTTTTTTGATCAATTGCAGGTTTGATTGTTGATTGAGTATTGATTATATAGCTTGGAGTTTTCTTGGTTGGTATGAATGGATTATGAGATGATTATGCACTTGGGGTGGGATTTGTAAGGTGTGTAAAGTGCGAGGAGTGTTTTGCAAATTGTTGTGGGAAGTGTGGGTACGGAAGCGGAGCAATGTGGGTATGACTGGTCCCACTAAGCGTGTGGGGTCTTGTGAGGGTGATTTGACACTTGACCATTATGAAAAACCGTGAGTCAGATGTCCGGTCGGGCTCATGAACCGTTGAAATAGTTTTGTAAAAATTGGTGTTTTTCTTCCAATGAAACAAAACACTTTTGATAACAATATAAATGTTTTATTAATAAAATCAATTATTTTTTAAAATATGATGAGTAAATCCTAAGTTTCAAAACGCCATGTTAAGGTCGGTAAATCGATTAAGTCAGGGACCGCTCGATTCGTTTAAGTCGCTGTGTTTAATTCATCATATAAATCGCGATAGAATGGATCGAATAAAAACATGATAATATGACAATGACACATGGATTACGTGGTTTCTACTAACGTCCCTACATCCACGGAGTAACATGGTAATTTTATTGATAGTGTTTAGTATAAGTATCGTAAGAGTCGATAGTCGATCTCTTATCAGGTTATGATGTTCAGTGTAGAAGTCCGCCTTTACTTGGAAGTGGTCCGCTACTACGGGAGTCCGAGTGTAGAAGTCCGCTGCACTTGAAGGGTCCGGCGGTACTTTGGGAGTCCGAGAGAGGGAAGGCCTAAGAGGATCTAAGCCGGATTCAACGTGGTTTAGAGGCCGATCGAGCTGCTCGGACCTCTAAACTTAGAGAGGAAGTATGGAAGTTCATTCCCCTTTTATGAAGAGTGGATGAGCCCTATATAGGTGAAGGCTCTTTCATGTTCCTCGATGAGTGACAAGTGTCGGCCAGATTCATCCAAGCTTGGCTCAGCTCTTAATGGACTGGCCCAATTAAGTAGACGGCTTGATTGTAGTCCAAAGGTTAGCCCAAACGTCAAGACAGAGGCTCTTGACTTCAAAGTGAGTCTGACATTTCAAACCCGGTTCGGACCTCCTTGATTCGGTAGACATTAAATATTGTAACGCATTTAAGTCGCTTTAATCCATCAATCCAGTTTTATTTATTTGTACATATCAAAATACATAAGTCGTTATATAAATAAGTTATTTAGAGATTGTCGAGTTTCAAAGAAACGAATTAGCTTTCAAGTCATTCGATATATTGGTCATATGGGCAACCACATTGAAATAAGGTTTCCTACACGTGTATCCCCATTTTATTAATGGATGTCACTAGACGCATTATTCATTAAATTCACATTTGTAAAAGGGTGATTAATGCACGTAATGTGATGATCGATACGTGAAGGAAAGGCATTCAGAACACATGGATGTTTGTACCATTGTGCAAAAACTCAAGTTAAAAGAGCAAACAAATCGAAAGACATGTCGCATAAATGAAGCCGGGACTGGGAGGCCGCTGAAAGTGGTTACTCACCATGGTGAGCTTCACTGGATGGAGCCCACGGTTGGCTTCTCCGTATCGTTAACCGACCGAGGCGAAGCCTCGAATGGTCACAACCATTTGTTTTTCAGCGAATTTTTCAACTTGTCTTCCATGAATGATTGGCTCCCTTCAAATGTGGTTGGTATCCATCTAATTTGTGTATATATTAGATGAAAAGTTAGCACACTTTCTAAGGGGTATTAATATCTAGGAAAATATTCAAGCGAAGTATAAGTATGTGATCAAACGAAGTAAAAATATGTGATCAGACTCACATATCCTTTCAAGCAAATACTTATCTTTCTCCCTTCTTGCTCTGTTTTGCACTCTTTACCAATTCAAAGTAAGTTCGTTAGATTCGACTTGAGGAGTGCTCCTGAGTCGCCTTAAGTAGCTTTATCGTTGAAGCCATAACGGGGGCAATATTGTCTTAAGTAGAGATAGTCCAACTATCAACTCTATTATCTTGTCAGATTCTATCTCTCAAACGCTAAAGCTCTTATAAACTCAAAGACAACATAGATTGTGTGTCTAGAGACTTTATAAATTCTTTTTACATTTTTTTTTAGTTTTAAAGTACATAATGGTCAAATTTGATTATGATTGACTGAAAAAAAATGTAATGATCAATCTTTAAAAAGAGGATGGAGTATAAGGAACTAATGGGCTTTGCAACACCAATAGTTCATTCGCTCCGATAACTTCATACATTGAAGACGCTGTAGCTTTATACGAATAGTTAAAACAAACTATGAATGATAAAAATGGTACGAAAAGTATACTTTCATCAATAGTTGTTGTACGCCGCCAAGATCATTTATTAAACGTCAATGTAGTAGCTTCATTTTTCAAGAATGCTTTAAGTTACGCGATTTATTAAAATATTAAATGTATAAAGTTTTTTGATGATGGAGTACATCATTAATCATGTGAACATGAATCCGAGTAATACAATACTGGCATGAAAAATGGGGTTTGAACTTTGATGGGCAAAGACAAGCAGATAGCCAGATAGCAACAACACATTCGAACTTGATCGGTCATATTTCAACACATTCCATCTTCTTCAATGAATATATGCAACATGAAACCCTTCTTTTCGTGCAAGATCCAAACACACGTATAATTAATCATGACATATTCAAAGCACTGAAAACACGCAACACAACCACTATAACTTGACATGGAACATGAACCAACACATACAGTATAGTACATCGATCATCATATTATGAAAGAAAATACAATTGCATACTGGATTCATATCACAAGTACAATTTCACATGAATCAAAACCCAACTTTACATTACATTTTTCAACGTTTCTCACACCCAACTTTTTCGAAACTCTAGAATAGTTGCACTTAAACCCTAATTTAATTTAAATCATTTTTAAGCGCGTGAAAATTCACATGATCAATTTCAGTTAATTTGGTTATGGGCTATTATTAGGCTCATATAAGCCTTGGCCGTGGTCCATGGAATGAATTAGGCCTAATCGTTTTAGTAGTCGACTATAAATGGTGAGGTAAGTTTCATTCGTCTCAATTCATTTTTAAGTTAAAATTAAGGAGTCTCCGTCGTCCCAGACACTAAACAAAATGGATCTACTATTACATTGATGTTGTAAGGTGTGATTTTGATATTTAGTAAAAGTAATAATTTCCACAAATCTCACGAAACAAAAAGTTTCAAATAAGTTACGTCGTTAAAATTTAAAAATAACGGTGTAAGAATATCAACATATCACGTCGGGAAATTAATATCTAGAGGGTATCTAAGAGTTACTCACTTGGTGTGTATGACCCACACCTTATGCATATACTACTTCCTGACTTTCACAATTAATTCAATTAATTGTACATTATGATTTTACTACACTGGCAGTGGAAGAGTAAGAGTAGTTGGCAACTAGCATGGTCAAATATATTCTCACCCCACAAAAAGCAACCATATTTATCACACCTAAATATCAAAATATGATAATTAATCCATTTTATATATTAATAATAATAATAATAATTGCAAACTGACAAAGCACATTCAAACCCAACTAGTAGCAGCCACGCTTAAGTTAACTATTACACGACATCTATGGTACCATAATACTAGCAAGCTTTTAGTACTGGGCCAATATAGAAATGACCCAGCTGAATGAGACTGGGCCCAAATTCCTAAGGACACTTGGTCTTATTGTGGTGAGTAGTCATGTCTGTGTAACATTTTCCACACAGCTCCCTGTTGCCAAAGGTCCCTGGTGGCACACACTTGCACCTAACGCAGCAAGTTCCACATGCTCTCATACACAAATTCTGCCTCGAATGCTGGCTGCATCGGTTCGTGCATAGCCCACCACAGTCCGGGTGCAGCTTTGGGCTTGGAGCGGGAGCAAGACCGAGAGAGTGATCCAGTAACGTCATGGTTGTTCAAATACTTGGATACCAGGTGTCCTGAAATGTTACATCAACGAATTAAGTTAACGTCCCATCGATATAGTAATTTAGTTCAACAATGTGCAAATGTATCGACATGGATACTCTACCTCACTTTATACCTATTTTTGTTGTGCAAATTCACGCGGTACGTTCAAAAATTAACTTAGTGTATTAAATATACCGTACATCTAATTTTAGAATCATGAACATGAAACGACACATAGTGATCAGTTATAGAATACCGTTTAATTTTAAAATCGTAAACATGAAACGTGACACAAAATGAGTTAGAATCCATATAGACGGTGACATGTGGTTGTGAGCAATAACACCTCTAATAAATAAAAATTTCCAATTGTGTGTGTAGCATCACCGTGTACGATGAAAGATTGGTGGAGAATCATCAATGCTCTTAATTGAGTCTGAGAATAATAATAATGTCAAGTTTTTCCTTAATGGAATGTACTAATTTTTTTATTTTTTTGAATGAATGTTTTAAATATTTCATGAGCTCAAGCTTGTAACTTTATTAGCAGGACCAACCAAATTTTGCTGGAAAAAGGGACACTTCCGACAAAAATTGATACGCAAAATTCAAATAGTTTGACGCATGATTTAAAATCTCAACTAAACGGAATAAAAAGTATTAAAAAGTCTTGATGTTTTAGATCGTTAGTATGAAATGAACAAAAAAGCTAATTTAAACATTTTGTACTTCATAAATTATCGTTATGAGTTTTTAATCTGCGGTTCCAACTTTCAAGTACATCTGTAGGTGAGAAATGGGTTTTAAAATGATGAAATATTTTGTAGACATTTTTGTATGACTAAATTTTGAGTGAAATTTAAAGTGTGTGTTGTATATGCGAATTTACAGACCTATGGTTTGCACCAGGTTTCTGTCAGCAGCTCGGCCATTGAACATCTGAAAGGTGTAAAACGAAAGAAAACAATTAGTAATAATTAATTAATTGTCAGCCTTTTTTACAACAAAAAAGTTAAAAAACATGGAGATAAAACAAATCAACAACAACATTGCCACCTTGAACCATTTTTTTACATGGATTAAACAAGTAGTAAAACTCTATGAACACTCAACAGGCAAGATATAGAGAATGATGTTTGGATCACATAGAGAGAAGTGAACCTTAGGTTCTTCATTGGACTCCAAATCAGACGAGACCTGTGTTACAAGAAAACAGAATTAAGTTAATTACTAACTTCAACCAAACAGGCCTAAAATTGAGCTAAAAAATGAGTAAATAAGTTGCAAAAGTTACCTGAGAGATGAAGAAAAGATAAAGAAGCAGCAAGGGAAGCAACTTTGCAGCCATTGGAGAATGCTAAGCAAGTGAAGTAGCTCTAGTAGAGTTGTAGTAGTGACTAGTGAGAGTGGCGTGAACCGGGTTTTATAGAGGAGGAACCCTGCTTCTTGCCTTGTTGTTTCCCCAAACTGCCCATGTAAAGTATAGATTCCCAATGTACAGCTCATTCTTACTCAATCACCACCTATAGGCATTTAAAGTTCTTCCCATTTTACCACTCCATTTGTACCAATAAGTTGTCACTTGTCAACATGGTTGGTAGCTAGATTTTTCATCCTTATCGAGGTTCTCAAACGTTAACCTTCTTTATAGAATCTTCGACTGAATACAAGACAAGTTCGTAATCACCACAATTAAGCAACGATTAATAAGCAATAAAACGACAAGACGGTTACGTGGTTTGGTTTGAAATGGAATGTGATCCGCACTAAATCCACTAGATCTCCTTTATTACAAGATACACGATCGAATATAATCACGCAGTCTACGGTCAACAGCTTCATTAGATTTTGACTGTAAACCTAACCTAACAATGTAACTGCTCTCTCAGTCAGAAAGAGTTTTCAAATTTAGAAAAGTTTGCCACGTATATGTATTCCAAGACTAACATATTTAACGAACACCTTTAAAATGTATATTCAAGATCAAATGTTGATTGCATGTTGGAACAGTACGTGGTGTGGATTATAACTGCATCAAATTCATAAAACTAGGAAAACATTATCATATCATGCAGATTTTCACAAGATTTTGAATGCTCCAGGTTCGTATTGTCTACTGGAAGTCCAATAGGACGGTTAACGTTTTGAAGAAAATTGACATTAATATCAACAAACAGGTTCTCAAACGTTAACCTTCTTCTAATAGAGTCTTCAATTGAAATACGACACAAGTTTGTAATCACCACAATCAATCAGAGATTTGTAAACAATAACGACAAAAGATATGTGGTTTGGTTCAGAATTGAAACACTAAATCCATTAGATCTCCTCCGTTACTAGATATAATCGAATAAAATCTCGCAGTTTAAGGTCAACAAATTTCACCAGATTTTGATTGTAAACCTAACAATGTAACTGCTCTCTCAGTCGAAAAGAGTTTTAAAATTTAGAAAAGTTCGCCATATATATGTATTTCATGACTAACATATTTAACAAACACCTTTAAAAAGTATATTTAGAAGCAAATATTGAGTACATGCAATACATGTTGGACCAATACGTGGTGTGGATTAATATAATTGCATCAATTTCATAAAGGTAGGAAAACATTATCGTATCATGCAACTTTTCACAGGATTTTGAACTCTCCAGCTTCGTTCTACTGGGAGTCCAATAGGACTGTCAACGTTTTGTATAAATTTGACATTAGTATCAACAAAGATAGTACGCTACTTATGTCGTCACTCGTCACCAAGTAGTCACAAAAGAAACTTTGATTTGTATGTTTGGGGTGTATACTTGGAGTGCTTACTCATATTGCAGTAATATTTTAACATTTATTTGTAGTTAAGGTTGAATTTGGTTGACCGAAATAGTTAAATTGGGAAGACTTCTTTAGGAAATGAAAGTATGCATGTAGTATCGCAACTTGTAATACATATGAATGTACCGGGCAAGTTGTTAATCTATGACTATGATTCTCTCTGTATATAAAATATTGTATTTTGGAAAAGCAAGTTTTGTTAGAACATCCCATGTTTAAATATAAGAATTACATGTTTAAATATGCTTATTGAACATATAATATTTGTAGAAAGATAGTGTGTTTATTGAACATATAGGAAAAATACTTATTAAGGATAAGATTATTCAACTTATATGTCATTGCATTTATCTTCTCATAAGTGATGTATGATATTCTAATGGCCCCCTCACGAGTAGGTCATTACATTTCTACACGTGAATCATAATAGCCATCCGATGTGCACTCGAGATCTCGCTTTCCGTTAGAACTCAGAATCTCCAAATACAATCAAGATTAAATTTATAAGTCAAGTCCTCAAATTCACATTTTATAGCGGAAAGTTGACTGGGATGTCGCTCTCCACGGACACTTAGCATAGGAACAAGCAAATTTGAATGCAAAAAATAAATGCTTTATCTCGCATGTAAAGATCAGTTCGCAATAAACCCTAAATTGTTTTGTTTGTAAATCAATAGTTGACAGGTGTAAATGTTTCTCAACCTCCCTCTTCTATGCTACTCCCAACTTCCTAGTTAAAATCCTACGCAGTTACCTCTAACGACAGCAGGGCATAATACTATGGTGCTAAGGCAATGGCACGAAAATTCCCTACTCGCTCAATGAAACTCGTGTCACTCAAAGAAACATCACACCACTTAAGGATGTATAGATTTGTATAACCACGGTTTATGTCAAATAATTATTCCATTAACATATCACGGTATGTAAAGAAGTAGCAAAAGCAGAGTTACGACGTTTCGCCTTTACATAAGGAAATTAGCTACTCATAGTAATTGAAGAACAGTAATTTAAATCTACGAAGAAAGGAAGAAAAAGCTTAGTCTCTGATTATCTTGATGTTTTCGTGCTGCTGCTCCTGGTGTTTGCTCCTTCTGGGTGCCTGACGGCCAGCGGGTTGGGGTTTCACTTCTCCGATGACTGATCTCTCCCGTGGAGAGCTGTCTTGTGAGCGGTGTGAAATCTGAGACCTCTGAGGTCTTATTTATAGGTGAAATTTCGACCTCTAAACCGCCATTCTTCAATAAGGAGGGTTTAGGAAGGCCTCGCATCGACGGGCTAATGTAATAACCCAGAGAAGGAGCATGATCAAGGCCACCAGTGGTCAGTGGCCCTTCATGTTCCTCGGTGGCCGCCATCTTCGATTTTTGCAGCTTCGAATTTGTTTTCTTCGTTCAATTTCGGCTTCAGAATTCCGCTTCTCAAAAGTAGTATTCTACAAAGTTGTTCCATCTTCAATTATCTTCGCATCGGTTGGTCGATGACATGTTTTGACTCTCGAACTCCGTGCAATGGTTGATCCGTGTATTTGCTTCCTTCTCTCGACGGTACAATTATGCCGCTTTGGTGCTCAAATCGTGCAAATCCTCAAAACCGCGATCATGACCTGCATAAAACATGCAAAGTTGGTAAATGACCATAAAACAACACAAATATTATATATAGGGCAAAAAACGAGGGTCTAAAAGTATGCTATATCGCACATTTCATTGTCACATTACCATCTTTGAACAAGTCGAAATTATCATTTGTCCGGGCACCCATCATCAACTCGGCCTCATTCCGATAATAAAATCAGCCATCATCCCTTAAAATACCTTTATTAAGGGGAAGCTACGCAACTTATACGTTGTTTAGATGATCTTATCATGACGACGCGATATTCTAACATATGAATATCACAAAATTTTTTATTTCTTGAAGGAAGGGAAAAAAAAAAAAAAAAAAAGACCACACCAAGTAAGATATGGGATGTTACTAGATACATACCATTACACACGATGATCACATTGGATAAACTGCACCCAAAGGTCACAGCATTTGGGTATGGAGGGATGTCCAGGACAGTACATAAAGTCAGAACTAGATGAACTACCATATAGTTTTTCCTCTAATAGAATGACATGACACACAAAACAAACTCGTACTTCATTCATTGCTGCCAAAATATCTCATACTCCACAGGGTGATTCTTGAAAATAATTAGAGGTATCAACAAATTAAGGTTTGGAGCAAAATCAATAATGGATGTCGGGATGGAATTACGGAAGTGAACAAAATTCCCAGGTTGTGATGCGTTCAGAAGAAATGAAGCACTAATTAAAATCTTGTAGTCAACTAGAATTTTGGAGTATTAGATTATGAAACGCCTAAGGTACAAACGTCAAACAACAACCATAACATAAATAAATAACACTACGACAAAATGAACTATAAATGTCTTGAACAATAAAACGACTAAGTCATTCCGTCACAAAACCTAATCGAGTTTCTAGGGAAAGACTGGGTTGTGAAAGCAAAATTGCTCGTGTGAGTTCGAATCTAACTACAACATCCGCAGCTTGATTGGTTTCTCGCCTTCTCTTCTCGGCATGCAAAGCTAAGGTCATGTTAGTGGCTTCAAAACCTTGCATTAACTCTCTAATATTAAGGATCAAACCTATTGCTGCGCCACTGGATTATGTGAATACAATAATAAATGGTAAAGTAAGAATCGATCCAATTAGGAAAAAATTACTATATGAAAGCACGAGCCGAAGTTCAAGTTGAATAGTCCAAAACTCTGCGGTGTTTTTATATGTGATTCCAATATACTGTATTGTAGTATTAATTAAGCTGCCGCACGAATGATAGTTATCTCTAAGGATGCATAATTAAATTAAAATGTTGGTTGAGAGATTTATAGTTTTAATCTAGTGTTAATTGTTACGAACAAAAATTTGAGGCATATCTATCTATCTATCTATCTATCGATAATCTATCACATGGTTGGCCGAAATTTTCTGTTCGAATGCGATCTAAGTGATAATTAAACATTACATTTGCCCACTCCCAGACCAACCCCCTGCATGCTATTCAAGGTTTTTATATACTTCCAAGTACTCTGCAAATTCTTTTACTCTATGTTAATTATAGTGGCCAAGTTTGACACTCTAACCTATTTTGTATTTATAGTCAAACTATATAAATTTAGTTCGGCTTTAAATGTCAATACTTTTAAACCTCAACTGCTCAGTTATTTTTCATTTCGAACTTAATCCATACCAAACACAAACACACAGTTATACTATAACTTAGCGCGAAACAAACAGTATGTTTGCTTTTATCGTTCAAAGTATATGTCCATTCAGTTTTTAGTCCGAGGTAATTCCTGAAGAACACTATTAAGTGGATGCATCATCGCAACCAAATGAATGCTCCAGTCAACCACAGCTGCCAATTTAAACTTTTCCTACATCAGCTCTTTTCAATAATTTAGTGATGGGACTCTTGGTACATAAAGCTGTTTTCTTTTGGTCAGATTTTTGTAGAATTGATGATAGTTCTTTTAAAATACATGATGAAATATCATTTATTTGATACTTTCATATGATATAAATGTCACAATTAATTTTGTTCCTGAAAACTATGGATTGGGACAAGTAATATAGTGTGAAGGAGCTAAAATATACTACTAACACATACCGAGTATCATTGGCATAAAAGTTGGAAATGCAAAACAAGCACCATGATTTTCCGACTGTGACATGTGATTTTAGCAAAATCTTGTCACACAAATAAATATTTCCATCAATGCCTTTAATTGAGACGCACCCTCTGCGAATAATCATGTCAAGTTTGATTTAGTAGAATATTCCAAATGGTTCACCATAAGTATACTCATTTAGGCCTTCTCCAACGCCCGCTTAATGGAGTGTTTGAAACTCCATCAAACGTTTGATTGGAGGTCCAACCATGAGTTTGATGGAAAATCCATCAAACTCATTTGATGCTAACAAACTTAATCCATCCATTTTCCTTTTTTTTTTTTAATTTTTTGATTTTGCTTTTGTTCGTTTCTCCTTTATTTTATTTTATTTGTTTTTTTTCCTCCTTTTTTCTTTCTATTTCACATTTTATTTTCTTTCCGATTTCATTTGTAATATATTTTTTTACGTTTCATATATTTAATATATTCGAATTCACTAAAAAAAGAACTTACATAAAATAAATGCACTTCAAGAAAATAAAGGGTTACAAATTATAAAAATGAAAACACATAAACGATAATTAAAAATGTTGAAAATATACAAACGATAATTTCATGTAGTGTTTTAATTTTATGTAATGTACTCTTTTATCTAAAGTAGTGTTATATTTTTATTAAGTATTGTATTTTTTATTTTCGAAATTTAAAACAAATATTATGAAGTATGAATTATAAAGTTTTGAAAGAAATGAAAAAAGAATAGTGTAGTTTTAGAAGAAATGAGAAAAAAAAAATGAAAAAGTGAGTATGATAGAGTTTGGGGGTTGGAGATGAATAGTTTGATAGAGTTTATATTAGTGAACGATTACTGTCATAGAAATTGATAGCTATACTTGGAGATTACTTTTTTCTTTTTAAGCCTCACTAGAAAAATGACTCATTTATGTTATTTGGTGTAATATATAGTGGTATTTAATTACGCAGCGATTATTTATTGTCAAAGTTGGTAGAAAATTCGATGTAAAAAGATTTTAATTAAATATATGAGTTTTCTATCCAAAATTTTCACCTGCAAGATTTGCAGTAATTAGTTTCAGTTTGTACAGTAAAAGAGAGGATAAATGTTCCTCCTCTAGCAGGATTGCTGATGATAAGCCTCTGCATTTCGATCAAACGACATTTTATATATTGAGTTGATAAATGGCTAGTGATAATGAAAGAGCAGAATACCATATAGAACGGCTCCTCGCATATTCTAACATAACAAGTTCTCTGGTAATATAAAATGCCATCAGAACTAGCCCAGCTGTTTTGACCAATCGAACGGCTCCCATCCTTGTGAAAAAGATGCAACAGCTTTCCGCTGCAATTCCACAGACTCTTGCCTCTGATGCCGATGCATGTCCTCAGCAGGTGTATGCAGCATACCTCTAATTACATTCATCCCAAAGTTACTTTAAAACTCTCTCTCATTGTCAATCACATGAACGAATCCTCTGTTAAGCCCGAATTCAACGTGGAAATATGGGAAGTTTTCCGGGATTGAAGCCCTAAGACCCTTTGCACTCGTGTCGATCAACTTCTTGGCATTGTGTTGACTCCACTCATCTTCAGCTTCATCAATTGCCTTCTTGAAGAAAACAGGAGCCTGCTTTGCAATTTTACGAGGTAAAGGAATACACTCCACCATGCAGTGGCGTTTCTGCTGCCCCAAACCCATCACTGTCTCCAAGAACACCACATCCTTTTCTTGCTTTGCGAACATCATTATCAGGCACTTCTTGAAGTTGCGAAATTCATCCCAGACATTATCATCAACGGTTCTTGTGGACAGTTCATGCTGCAAAGGTGAAAATTCAAGATAAGTTTTAATGACCTTAAAAAAACAGCAGGTGTTGCATAAAAAAGTGAGCTAGGTAGAACACATCTTTACTACTTAGCATGAACTACTGAACTATGTGGATGTCATGTGGCTCTTCAGGAAAGTAAAATTACAGAATCATGTCAATGTCTCTGCAACTACAACCGAAAAAGCGCTTCTTATGGTGTATCAAGATGAAAATTATCAGAGTGCATTTCAAGGTTACTTGCTAGAGGAAATAGTAAAAAGAAATCACAATTAAATTTATCATTGCAACAATAGTGATTTTCAGTACATGACAGAAGCAAAATCAGGTAACATAGATCTATTAAGATGAAAATTACCAGTACATTCTAAGGTTATATGGCTATGGTAGTGGATACAGCCTAAAGGAATTAACACAATTGAAATTCTCATTGCAACGAAGTGATATTCAGCACACAATAACAGAAACTAAATCAAGAATTGGCGATATCTGTGGTTAACATAAAAAAGGTCAATTAACTTGGTCATACCATACGGATACAATCACAAACGCAAGTCACATTAACAGAAAACAAGCTGTTAACATAGATCTTAAGATGAAAATTCTAGCACTAAGATTATATGCTACTGGAATCTGGAAACAGTCTAAAAGGAATCAACACAATTGAAATTATCATTACAACATAGTGATTCTGATTCCGACATAGTGACTTTCAACACATAACAGAAGCAAGATCATGGATTGAATATATCAGCAGTCATAATAAAAAGGGTAAATAACCAAGTCTTATCGTACGAACCACAGCCAGGCCAATTAAATCCCCAACTCAATTCACATTAACAGAAAACATTAGGACAGGACAGATGACATGTAGAACAAGAACTTAAATCAGTCATATCATGCGAACATCAATACAATCCCATACTCAAGTCACATTAATAGACAACAAGCTATTAGCATAGATGACATCTAGAGCAAGAACTTAAACCAGTCACATTAACAGAAAACAATCTGTTAACATAGATGATATCTAGAGCAAGAATGTAAACAAGTTATACCATAAGAACCTCAACACAATCCCAAATTATAGTCACATCAACATAAAACAAGCTGTTAACATAGAGAATATCTAGAGCAACAACTTAAACCAGTCATATCATACAAACAGCAATAGAAGCCCAAAAGCAAGTTGCATTAACAGAAAACAAGGTGGTAACATGGATGATATCAGAACTGATTGTAGGAAATATGGTAGGTATCTGTGGGTATGGAAGTAGAGAAGAAGAAAACAGGGTCGAGAAGAGTCGCTAGTTTGACTATCTCTCCTTAAGACTTTATTTCCCCGCTACGGTGTACACGGCAGTCTCCCAGGATAAAACCTCTCTTAAATGGCTAGGCCACTGATAGCCAAGTCCGATTTAAACTTAGTTTGAGTGTGTAAGAATGCACAAAGAGCAGGAGGAAAGAAAGCAAGTATGGAATGTGATATGTGTTCTTGTGGAGAACTTCTTCACATATTTATACTTGTTTGGTGATCTTTCCCAAGAGTTATATCCTTCCACTAAAGGTGCTAACTCTTCATTCAATAGACACAAGTTGAGAGGAACACAATTATTCAACTCAAGGGAAGTGTCCATTCATGAAAAGACATGTAAAATTTCGAATTTCTGAGAAAACCACTGCTCAGACAAGAAGTTTTACCTCATGCGGTCTCGAACCAAATAAAGTTTCGCTTATAGATCAAGGTGAGCTACAAGGAAATGAGCTCACCGCGGTGAGCTACGGTATTTTCAACTTTTTCTCCAGAATTTGAATTTTTCTTCTTTCTTTTCGATTACTTTGCTCTTTAACCCGAATTTTAGCACATAGAATTACGAATCTTCATGTTTAAGATGACTTAAGTCATTCATATATTGATCAAACACACTTAATGCATTAATCACGCTTTCACTACTTGGCAATTTTAGTGACTTAATACATAAAGTGTATTTCGTTTTAACAATGAGATATACGCTTACACGGAATGCTTGTTTTCGACGTGTTGGGCCCCATTGACCAATTCATCGAATAAATTGAAAGTTCAATCATTCACTAAAATTCCAACAATCCCCACATGAAAGGGAATTGATGCACATGCACCTTACCGGCGGATTATAATAGCATCAGGATAGATAGCTTTCGGCTTTGAATCTTCCCTAGTGGAATACCTTCGGATATACTTGTCACACTATGGACGGATGCTCGAATCGGGCGCCTTGTGTATACCAAGACAAAAGTACCACACTAATATAACCCTACACTGCTTCTGTTCTTATAATTTGTCCGTCAGGGCCATGGACACGCTCGTTTCACAAGTGTGTTTCTAGTTTGAGGCGGCCAGTCCTCACACTTGCATAGGTGACTTCTCAACAAGAGTATCCTGCCAATACCCCATTTAAACTTCAAACTTTGAGAATCATTAAGAGTTCCATGAACTCACCATTTACCCGTTCTGTAGGTAGCACTTATGTCTTACGTGGGAATAGGCTTTGGAGTTATAGTCAAAAGTGACATAATCCAAGTGCTCATACTTCTTAGGTTGCAAAACACCTCAAGCCGACGTAATCCTTACCTTAGTTTTCCACATTGAACCAAATTTCGGGATCTCTAGTCAAGATGGTCAAGTTACCACCACAAGGATTCTTTAAGACATGGGTTTTAGCCCCATTCCCCTATACAGAAACAGAGTTTGCTCCCCCTGAAAGGCCTTTCGTTAACGGATCAACAATATTGTCTTTAGATTTCACATAATCCAAAGAAATAACATCCGTTGAGAGCAATTCTCTAATGGTCTTATATCTACGTATGTGTCTAGACTTGCCATTGTACATGTTACTGCGTTTTCCAAGTGCGTATTCATCACAGTTAATCGTTTCTGAAGGCACGGGTTTATCCCAACAAGGAATATCTTCCAAAAACTCAAGGAGCCACTCCGCTTCTTCTCCAGCTTTGTCTAAAACAATAAACTTAGATTCCATGGTAGAACTGAAAATCAGAGTTTATTTGGAGTATATCCAAGACATCGCCCACCACTTAATAGTAAAACATACACACTAGTGTACTTGCGCTCTTAATATTAGATATCTAATTAGCATAAAAACCCTTCTAACACATCAGATATCTCGAGTAATGCGCATCATACTTAAGCGCATTTTAGATATCTCAATATCCTTTCCAACGTCATTCAATGGTCGAATCGGATTGCGTGTGAACCTTGCCAACTTGTCGACAAAGATAAGCAATGTCGATGTGCAGTTAGCAATGTACATCATGTACCAATAACTTGCAGATACCTATCTTGACACATGTGAGAACCCCGATGCTTAGAAATGTTCTTGCTCATATCCATTGGTGCTTTCAATGGTGATAAACCATGAACTTCAAATCTCTTCAATACATTTTCAATGTAATGAGATTGCGAAAGTACCAAACCATCAGAAGTCTTGGAAATCTTAATTCCTAGAATCACATCAGTGATTCCCATGTCCTTCATGACAAAAAGATTTTTCAACATGGATTTATTCTCAAGGATTAACTCAGATTACTACCGTGATGAGCAAGTCATCCACATACGCATACAAATCATCACTTAAGGAATTGAATCCCTTTCACGTAAATTCACTTGTAACATTCATTTATTGAGAATCCTTTTGACAATAACGAGTTGTCAAATTTATCATGCCATTGTTTAGGAGTCTTCAAATTGCATAATGATTTTACAAGGCGGAAAACTTTGCCCTCTTGTCCTGGAACTACATACCCTTCAGGTTGTTCCATGTAAATTTCTTCCTCCAATTCACCATTGAGGAAAGCCATTTTAACATTCATTTGATGTATTTCTAAGTCATGCAAAGCAGAAATGGCTATAAATACTCTTATGGAAGTTAATCAAGACACATGAGCCTATGTGTCGAAGTAGTCTAGACCTTCCTTTCGACAAGACTCTATACCACCAATCCGGCCTCAGACTTGTCAATTGTTCCATCCGCCTTAAGCTTTCGCCGTAATCCACTTGCACCCTAAAGGCTTAATCCCTGGAGGGGGGTTAGCCAATACCCATGTGTGATTTTGCAGGATGGACCCAAATTCACTCTCTATGGCTTCCTTCCAAAGAGGAGCCTCAGGAGTTGACAATGCTTGCTTGATTGTCTTCGGGTCATTTTCCACCAAGAAGGTCAGAAAATCAGGACCAAATTCTTTCTTCTTTCTAGCCCTTTTGCTACGCCTCGTTCAATGTCACGAGCCTTGGAATTCTCTCGCATTGAACTACTAGATCGATTTCTTCCTCTGGCAACATCATGAGCCTTTGTATTCTCTTGAGTTGGTGAGCCAGATTGAGGGAAGTCACTAGATTCAAGAACATGAGCCTTGGTTATCTCTTGGATTGAACTAGGTAAAATGCTAGAAGAGGAAGACCGCACATTTGATCCATCGAGTTCATTTGGTCCAGAATTTGCATTCTCACCAAGTTCACCAACTTGACTTTTAAAGAAAGCCAAGTCCTTCTTTTCCTTCCTAGGAAACGTGTCTTCAAAGAATTCAACATTCCTTGATTCTATGATTGTTCCAACATGTACATCACATATCTCAGACCGATGGACTAAGAATCGATAAGCATTACTATTATTTGCATATCCTAGGAAAATGCAATATAATCTATAGTTTTGGGACCAATCTTAACCTGCTTTGTCTTGGGTACTTCCACATTTGCCAAGCAACCCCACACTTTGAACATCTTGTAAGATGGGGGGGGGGGGGGGGGGTGTCCACACCAAAGTTCATATGGAGTTTTGTTGCTTTTCTTCCGGGGAATTCTGTTAAGAATCTTATTAGCCATTAGAATGGCCTCACCCCACAAATTCTGAGGAAGTCTAGAATTCAACAACATAGCATTCATCATCTCCTTCAATGTCCTGTTTTTGCGTTCATCAATTCCAATCGATTAAGGAGAGTAGGGGGTTGTTGTTTGATGAATGATACCATCTAGAGCACACCATTCTTCAAATGGAGCTCCATATTCCCCACCACGATCACTACGTATTGACTTGATACGCGCAGTAAGTTGGTTCTCAACTTCAGTTTTGTACTTTTTGAAAGCCTCTAAGGCCTCATCTTTGCTTCTCAGCAAATACACATAACAATACCTTATACAATCATCTATGAATGTCACAATGTATTTCTTTCATCATCTTGTTTGCATGAATTTCAAATCACATAAGTCAATATGGATTAATTCGAGAGGGGAAATACTTCTTTCCACAGAGGGAAAGGGAGACTTTTTGAGTTTTGCTTCAACACACACCCCACATTTCTGATGGTTGTTAAAGTTGATACCAGGCAACAACTCGAGTCTCGTAAGAGTTTGTAACGAGTTGTAGTTGACATGTCCTAATCTATAATGCCATAAATCAGGTTGCTCAACAAGGTAAGAAGAAACATTCTTCCCATTTATTGACTTATGCATCACAGAGTTTACATTCAACTTGAAGAACCCATCTGCGACGTAACCTCTTCCAACAAAATTCACCAAACTTGGTGATTACAAACTTCCCAGATTCAAAGACTAACTTAAAGCCAGCCTTCACCAAGAGTGATCCTGAAACCAAGTCCTTCTTCATGTCCGGGACATGAAATACTTCTTTGAGAACAAGCGTCTTCTCGTAAGTCATTCGAGGACCACGCCCAACACCGCCACTTCAGAGCTTGCATGGTTTCCCATGATCGCCTCTTGTCGCTTCATCGGAGTGTAGTTCGAGAAGACACTTTTATCGAGCATATGTGGCTAGTAGTCTTGTTCAACCATCTGCCTGCAATTTTCCACCAAGTTTGCTTCAAGCACAATCAAGGAGAATTCTAAAGTCCTATCCACCGAGAAGGTGTACCTTGGTCTCAACCAAGTGCGCCTTTGCATCAAGGGGTTGTTTACCTTGTTCAAAGCTCTTCCTATTATCCTCCAGAATCTGGAGTTTGATAATAAGGTTTTCCAACTTCATCTCCTTGGATTTAAGCTTCAAGTAACTTGAAAATTCATCCCAAGAAGGATGTAATTTCTCAATTAAAGTAGCCACCAAGAAGGATTCATTGGGTTTCAAGTTCTCAGATGCCATGTCATGCAAAATCATTTGGAATTCTTCAACTTAACCCCACAGGTTTGGAGTCCACCATTTTGAATTTCAGAAATTTTGCTACCATGAATTTCTTCATGCCAGCAACTTCAGAACTATACTTCTTTTCCAACAATTCCCTAAGGGATTTGGGGAAGAGACAGTACAGTAAACAGAGTAAAGAGAATCTGAAAGACAATTCAAAATGTAAATCTTACAGAGAATGTCGCTGTGCGACCAAGCATCGAAAGCCCCTTTCATCTTTTGCCTCCGGTTTTTTGAAGTTTCTTCCACCAGCAGCATCATTCAATGATGTTGACATCTTCAGGTACTTTCAATAACAGATAAAGTCTTAAGATTGTAGGAAATATGGTAGGTATATGTGGGTATGGAAATAGATAAGAAGAAAACAGGGTCGAGAAGAGTCGATAGTTTGACTATCTCTCCTTAAGACTTTATTGTCCCGCTACGGTGCACACGGGTTGCTTGCAACAGTCTTCCTGGATAAAACATCTCTTAAATGGCTAGGTTGCACTCCGATAGCCAAGTCTGACGAACCTTAGTTTGAGTGTGTAAGACTGCACAAAGAGCAGGAGGAAAGAAAGCAAGTATGGAACCTTAGTTTGTTAACTCTTCATTCAATAGACACTAGTTGAAAGGGACACAATTATTCAACTCAAGGAAAGTTTCCATTCATGAAAAGACAAGGAAAAATTCGAATTTCTGAGAAAATCGCTACTGCTCAGACAAACATGTGGCTCATCATGGTGAGTTACCTCACCATGTCTCGAACCAAACAAAGTTTTGGCTTAAGTAGACCGCGGTGAGCAACAGTGAAAAATGAGCTCACCGCGGTGAGCTACAGTGTTTTCAGCTTTTTCTTTGAATTTTTCTTCTTTCTTTTCGATTACTTAGCTCTTTAACCCGAATTTTAGCACATAGGATTACGAAGCCTCATGTTTAAGATGACTTAACTCATTTATGTATTGATCAAACACACTTAATACATTAATCTCCCTTTCACCACTTGGCGATTTTAGTGACTTAATACATAAAGTGTAATTCGTTTTAACAACGAGATACACGCTTACACGGAATGCTTGTTTCACGTGTCAGCCCTATTGACCAATTCATCGAATGAATTGAAAGCTCAATCATTCACTAAAATTCCAACACTGATTAGTTACCTGCAAGGTTAAAATTCCACAATGTCCCGAAATGACAGACTGGCGTTAAGGTAGTGATAGGTATGTAAAGTTTGCAATGGAAACGACTAAATGCTTGGGTAGAGATGGACTTCAAATGTAATCAGTAACGCCCCGCTGCGTTATGACGTGGTTAGCAGAATTATTTATCTCAGAGGCTTTAAGATTGGCATCTCCAAGTAGTTTTCGAATTTTTCTCCTTGGTTCATAATCATATTCATCTGCCTGAGCAGATACACTAGTATATCCAAGGGCGGACCTATGCTTGGGCTTAGATGGGCTCAAGCCCACCCTGAAAATTTCATAATGTCTATATGGTATATCTGAAACATTAAGATCATATTCTAATGTGTCACAGTGGCAATGTGATAGTCTCATTGAGTAAAGTTAAACATTTTCTAGTTGCATTTTTGTTCTCCTACTGTCCTTTTCCTCATTTTCTTCTATTCTTTTTACTACCTTTTCTTACATTAATATCTTACTTTATCTCCTTTTTTACTTAATTTCTTCACATTTTATTTCTCTCATTTCCTTTTTATTCCTTAGTTCTTAATAATCCTATTTCTATGAACATGCATTTCTCCATCCTTTATTCCTTCTCTTTTCAGACATCGTTGTCCAGATAACTACAAAGTAAAAGACTAGGGAGGGGTGAATAGTCTTTTCAAACTTTTGTCGATAAACACAATTTCTCGATATCCGTGAAGATATCTCGATACTTATTTTCGTAGAGCGGAAGACTTTATGTGATAAGTGCACGTGCTCAAAGAAGATATGTAAAAACTTAGCAAGGTAAATAAAGCAAGTAATAAATTGCGTAAAGTAAATAACACAAGTCTTTATAGTGGTATCTCAAGGTGGCGAATCCTTCAACTAATCCACTTCGCCTTTCTCGCACCTAGAATCCACTAAGATGCATAATCGAGGTAACCTTACAAGTATCTTCTCTCGATTCCTAAATACAATAGTTCCCAACCAAGTGTTCCCCTTAGTTATTCCCGCTTTCAAACCAAGTACTTCAGACTCGTAAACCTTTGAGCTATTCCTTAGTTTCCCAAACTAAGTACTTCCTATGCTCAAGAACCTTGAGTTATTCCTTAGTTTCCCAAACTAAGTACTTCCCGTACTCACGCCGATTAAGGTGTCGGTTAAGGTAGTTTGTCGTGAGCTTCTTTAATAACTTGTTCGCTTATGCGATAGCTCTATGAATCAAGTATACTTAATAAACTTTTCAATGTATGGTATCTTGTTCTTTATCGACCCAAGTCTATGATAAGTGTTCAAGAGAATGAATCTTTATATGAAATCTTAATTCAACTCCTTCACAAATAACAATGCTTGTTAAGGATCGTGACACTTAGAACTTTGTGCTACTTAGAATCAAGAGCTTTGGTCGCAATGTAAAGCTTGAAGGTAAGTAGTATGCTTGAGAGAGCTTGTGAGTATTCAAAGGTTCTCGGGTAAGTTCTGTGTGTGTGCTCAAGCAATCTAAGTGTTGATATTTATAGATGAATTTGAGTACCGCTTGAATAGTATCCATTAGCTTAAATCAAATTCAAACTATTGATATCTCGAGTATAGTATTGTCAGACGCTTGTCTTCTTCTTCGAGACTACCGCTTTTGTTCGTGACATTTTGTCCGCTGCATTTAATGCTCAGATTATACTTTGTCCGTAGTGCCAACGAAACTATGCATGCTTTTCAAGCTTTGCGCCCTTTTAGTAGACTATCACAACTCCAGATATCACTTGTTAAAAATATATTGTTTCCCGGAAACATAATCTTTATCCAAGGTTTCTGAGTGTAGATATCTGTGGGCACTTTTCCTCGTTCTTTGTATTCTCAGATATCTTTTGCAACACTTATTTATTGAAACACTAGTTTCTTCAAGATATCTGGACATCCAGATCTCGATAACCTTTGTCTTCAAAGAATCTTGTGCGCCTTTTAAAACTTCATTTTATAGTTGAACTTCTCCTACTGGATGCCTTCTTCTTGGTCTTCTTCAGAAAATAAAAATTACATTCAGAGACCTAACATCCTATACAAGATTTGCTAGACTATCATACTTAGTGATTTTCCTAAACAGCTAAGATAAGTCATTAGATTGCTGATCAAAATCTAAACAGATATTCCTAACAAATTTCCCCCATTTTGATCAGTCAACGATGACTATCTGACCTATTACAAATCTGGATGAGGAAACAATCCACCACTTAATCAATTCATAAGATCTTTCAATTCTTTCAAATAAGTGCAGAAAGTAAACATCAACCAAATCACAAGGTGTGATCTTTGCTGACAAGTTATCTTTTATAGATTGATATCTGAGAGTAGGTTCATCAGATATGTTACAAAGAGAGTTCACAGATAACTTTTACAAGATAAAACAACATTTTAGCTCAGTCAGCAAGATACAAAATACATAGTTTAAATTAGGACAACAGGAGTAACCAAGCTCCAAGTAGACATCCTAATAAACTAGTCTTCAAGTCTTTAAATCTTCAAGTCTTCAATCAGCAGATCTATGGATCAATTTGCAAATTCCCTATCCCCAAACCTTTTGATATCATCTGAGTAGTCAAAGAGCAGAGTCCTGACTATCATCTCAAGAGTTCGCAAATCCACAAACTTCCTTGTAGGTTTTGGTGGGATTTTTCTTGGCAAACTGTTTGACCCACAGATACTTTTCCCACTTCCAGGCATGCTCGATTCTGATATCTGATAGCTTGAAGTATTCATATATGATCTTCAGATATCTGATGTCACCCTTGTATTGATCTTCAGTCAAGTAGAAGGACTCATAGGGTTCCACAGAAAGTCTTGCTCTTGTTCCTGTTCCAGTGATGTTGGGAATTCTGTGCACATCATCTGGCTTTCCATAAGGACATTCATCAGAGAGGTCCTTCTTCATGGATTCTATTCTCTTGAATACTTCAAAATTCATCCAGGCTTTGTGGTTGGTGTTAATCAAGATTGGCTTGTCTTTTCTCCATGCCACGAGTCGCTTATGGATCGTTCGGAAATCTTTCATTTACCAATAAGTGCTTGATTTCCAGAATCCAGTAGCCATTCTTCTGATTAATGCACCTGTAGGCAGAGGAGTCATTGTTGGTCTTCACATACTAAATCTTGGCTTCTTCAGGCCTGAGTGGTAGTTGAAGTTTTCTTTGTTCAGCTCTCAACCTGTTCCTCCTTTGTCTTGAATTTTCCCTTGGGGGATTGCTTGAAGAACCACCCTGGATTGACTTGGTATTTCCATAGGGTGTTTTAGCTGCCAAAGGCTTTGCAGCTATGGGCTCAGATAGGTATCAACCCTTTTTCTTTTTCTGTGAAGAGGAGCTTCATCTTCATCATTCTCTTCATCATCATCATCAAGATCAATTCTTGTGAAAATTTTGCAGCCTTCTTCATTGCACTGGGATTTGATTTGGCCTCCTCCTCCTCCTTCTCCTCCTCCTCCTCCTCCTCCTCCTCCTCCTCCTCCTCCTCCTCTTCTTCTTCTTCAGAAGACTCTTCAATCCCTTTTACTTGTCTTCTCCTTGGAGCCTTAGTACTCCTTGGAGGTCTTTTTGCCATGGCCCTTGTTACCATTGTTGTTTCTTCAGTTGGCTGCTGGGAAGTAGCTACTATTTGCAAAGCAGCTTGATCTGATGAGGGCTCATTTATTCTGTTAGATATTTTGTTAGAATATCTGTTTAGATTCTGTTCAGCAACATGATGACTTATCTTAGTCTCAGAAAGGTGATTAGTACTCTTGGTTCACTTGAACATTGTAAAAGAGGAAACCCACTAAGTATGATAGTCTAGCTAATCTTGTATAGGATGTTAGGTCTCAAATTGTAATTTTTATTTTATGAAGAGAAGACCAAGAAGAAGACATCCAAGGTAAAGCTCAACAACTATCAAGACTTGAAAATCGCACAAGATTACTAAATCTGTTATTCAGATATCTTAGCCAGATATCTTGTAGACGCAAACAGTTTCAAACAAACTGTCTCACAAGAGATATCTGGGAAATGAGATACATATCTGAAGACAAGGAAAGTGTCCACAGATATCTATTCTCAGATACCTTGAGCGTTAAACTCGTTTCTGAAAAAGAAACATATATTGCAAACAAAGTTGTTTCAATAAATAACAAGTGGTATCTGAAGAATGAAGATAAGGATATGCAAAGAATCAGACAACAAGTCTAGTCTCTGATACAAAGCATAATTCCGTTGACACTACAGGACAAAAGTATAGTACAATGCATTTAATGCACGGACAGAGATACATATTCTAAGTGTCCTGATCCTAAACAAGCAAAGCTATCTGTGAAGGAGTTGAATCAAAAGATCGACTATCTGAGATTTATTCTCTTGAACAGATATCATAAGACTTGGGTCAGTAAAATCGAACTAGATACCATACGCTGTAAAGTGTATTAAGTAACTTAGTTCACAGAGCTATCTGAATAACTGAAAAGTTATTAAGACGCTCATCTGACAACTCAAACCAAAACCAACACCAAAACGGCGTGAGTATGTGAAGTACTTAGTTTGAAAAATCAGGGAATAACTCCAAGGTTACTGGAGTATAGGAAGTACTTGATTTGGAAAACTAAGGAATAACTCCAAGGTTTTTGAGTATAGGAAGTACTTAGCTTAGGAAGCTAGGGAACAACTCAAAGGTTTCTGAGTATAGGAAGTACTGGTCAAGAAGCTAGGAACAACTCAGGGGAACTTTTGGTCGGGAACCAATTGTTCGTAATCTTAGAATAGGATTTTGTAAGGTTATCTCAATTATCCTTCTAGTGAATTCTAGGTCTCCGATAGACCAAGTGGATTAGTTGGAGGATTACGCCACCTCCAGATACCACTATACTTGTCAGGTCATTTACTTTTTCAGATTTATACTTCAAAGAACACACACACACTTATTAACTGTTTCTACATTTATCTCTATTAAGTCTTCCGCACTCTGATTCTAAGTATCAGATATCTATTCAGATATCTGAGAAATATTTATTATCGACAAAAGTTTTAAAAGACTATTCACCCCCCTCTAGTCTTTTACTTTGCCGTTATCTGGACCAACAAGTGGTATCAGAGCAGGAGGTTCACCAAATTTTCCGTGAACCTGCATCCCCAGATAGGTGAAGGAACGTTGTTCACTTTTGAGGACTATTTAATTTGTGTGTTAAGTGTGCAGGTATGTCTCTGAGTGATGCACCCGTTCTCAAACCAGAGAACTACGAGAAATGGAAAAATAACATGATGCTCCACCTTGAAGCCATAAGTGACGAGATGATCAAAGTAATAAAGAATGGCCCAATAGTCATTCAACAACTTAAGCAAGTCATGGAGGTTTCAAGTGGAAGAGACAGAGATCAAAGCGAAGGGTCTTCACAAACAGATGCGTCAACTAGTGGAAGATCTACTGGTCACGTTATTTACGTAACCAAAGCTCAGAGAACTCGACATCTAAGATGCCAAGAGGAATCGCCTCGATGGTCAAGCTCAGAACATCATTATCGATCGACACAGAGCACATACAAGGTAAATCGTGGGTGCTAAAATGGCGAAAGTCGCCGCAACCGATTGAAGAAATCTGCGGAATCGAAAACCAAGGAAAACAAGTTCGAAGTTCTAAAGTTGAAATTTCAAAATTTCAAACAAGGTCCCACCGAAACTCGAAGAACTTGATTTCAGATTTACCACTCTTATGAGTGATATGGCACTTGGGAAAGCAATAGATACTCTCAATGTAAAAGATTAAGACTATTGTCAAGTCTTAACCACAATGGAGCATACTAAATTCTTTTATTTCAACCAAGGCATGCCAAATATCACTCCAAGGAACTTTCTCTCATCTTGCTACCGCTGACTATGAGACAACTCAGAGAGAACAAACAAGAAAAGTTGCGAATGTTGCTCTAGTTAATAAGGAACTTCAAAAGAAGAAAAGCAAGGAGGAGATCGAGGATGCTCTTGCCGCAAGCAAATGAGTAAATTTGTCAGTCGAGAAATTGAGAGAAGAAAAGACAAAGAGAAGCTGAAAAAGCATCTAAGCTCAAACTATCACCAGTGCAAAAATATGCAGAGCTTTAACAAGCCAATTTCGTAAAGCATCATGTAACGAGGAAGCGTAAATTGAAAAGATATCTGCTTCTATTGTCGTAAACTCGCCACTTAAGAAGGATTGTCCCGCCTCAACAAACTAAGGACATGCGACAAGAAAGATAGAAGAATCTTCGAAGAAGCTTTAAAGCTTTGTTAATCAAGAAAGAAAGAAAATCCAAATTCAACTGGATGCTCTAGACGTTGAAACAGATTCTGAAGATGACAATTCAGATGATTCAACCCTACCATCACCAGAACTATGTGGAGTTACTCATGATATAATCGACTTCGGCCTCAAGAAGAATGAAATGTGTGGAGTTGCTGAAATTGACGGACCAGACATCTCCAACATAGAAAACTGTCTTATGGCTGATGAGGTAACACATACTTCTGACTACACTTATGAAAGTGATGAAGAGGAAATAAAAAATCTAGAAAATCTCAGAAAAGAACTTAACATCTATGAAAGAGAATTTCTAATGATCCGAGCTAGAGCCGAAAACCTTGAAGAAGAAAAGAATTCTCTTGAAAAGGAAAATTCTCAATTAGTTAAAGAATCTGAGAGAAAGGATGCTGAAAATGCATTTCTCAAAGCTCAGATATCTGAGACTGAAAAGTCACATGAAGAAGCAATGGCTGAGTTACTAAAGAATTATGAAAATCTTCTTTCTGAAAACAAGGAACTCAAGAAGAAAGAACTATCTTTTCAATCTTATGCCAAAGCTAGTGACACTCTTACTGAAGTACAATCTTACTTAAGAGATCCTTCAGAAAAGAAAGGACTTGGGCTGAATACTCAGACAGATTGCTCTATTACTCTGAACAAGAGTAAAGAAAAGAGAACATTTGTAAGTACTCAGCAAGACGGTTCCCATGCAATCTATAGTATCGGTGAAAAGACAAAGAGTTGACAAAGGAAAGGCAGTTGCGACTAAATCTTTGTGGGAAAAACAAGTCAAAAACAAAACTGTTGGTCGTCTCGAAAAGAAACACAACACCGAAAAGTGTAAACACCACAAGGTTATGTCTCTCAAAAAGGTAGAATTGCAGAGTCGGCAAATTCTCCCATGTCACTTTTTCTCGAAAGAAATCGATCAACCAGAGACTAGCAAAGTCCGCCGAGAAAAGATCTCAGATAGCTTCAAGTGCTCGAAACGGTATTGTCTACAAAGGCATCGGAAAACAACTTGCTCATGAGTACAAGCAGGAGCAAGAACGATGGCTGAAGGCTAGAATTGCTCAAAGCAATTATCAGAAGTGGAAGTTAAATCAAGCCACTGAAAATCAATGCTGTGGCTAGAAGAAATCTGGCAAGGAAGGCTAAGTTTGCTGAAAAGCAAACTCAGAAACCTGACAGGTATCTGAAAGCATCATATGGAGCACCTAGGGACACACCAAGGAAGAAAATAATTCTTACTAATGATAACCTTCATTCAAAAGAATTCTCCTTATGTTCCTCATGACAAAAGCATATTTCAAAGAAATTCATTCAAAATGGATTCCTCCGGAAGAACTTTTAATTCGACGGTTCCATCAAAGATATGAGAGCCTAATCTCCTGCTTTACAGTGTGCAATGCTTCCGGACTAAAGCACAATGGCTATTTGATAGTGGATGCGAAAGCACATGACAGAGACAAAGCAACTGGTCGACTACAAAGCTTGCAACACGTGACCAGATATCGATTTGTTTGGAGGAGAATTAAATCCTCTCGGGATTCGCAACGCCAAATTGGGAACTTTAACAATCACCGACGTATTACATGTTAAGGATTTGAAATGCAATCTATTTAGCATGAGCCGCTTTGCACAAGGTTTTACTATAAAATTCAAAGCTAAATCGCAAACTAATTGACAATGAGTCAAAGGCATACCTTAGTTGGTCGGTGAAAGCGCCTTTATGTTGCCGATGGGCATATGCCACAATCAAGAATGTCTCATGGTGAGTCAATCTGTCACACGTAAGAGCACCGGTTATGGCACAAAAGAATGAGTCACTTGAATTTCAAAACTCAATAGACTTGCCAAGAAAGAGTTAGTGGTTGGTCTTCCCAAAACATCTTTCGTAAAGGATAGTATCCGCTCACGATGGGGAAACAATCTAAGATCTCTTTCAAGTCCAAAATCGTACACTCTAGTGTTAGACCAACGCGACTTTTACATATGGATCTTTTGAATCATCGTGAACTAGTTATGCAGAAAGAAATATGGTTGTTGTAGATGACTTCTCAAGATTCACTTGGGTTGTCTTTCCAAACACAAATCGATGCTAGGGTGGAGATACCAAACTTGTCGAAAAAGCTTGAAATCATGAAAATGAAAAGGTATCCGCAATCGTAATGCAGATCATGGTCGAGTTTGTCAATCAAGACATAAAGGAGTTTTGTACCGCAAAGGTATACAACACCAACTTTCCTCCGTAAGAACACCTCAACGAAATGGTGTTGCAGAAAGGAAAACAGAACCCTTAAAGAAGTCGCAAGGACAATGCTAATGACATCGAGATAAGTGAAATATATCGGGTTGAAGTCAGTAAACACACTGCTACACTCGTAATGTATGCTTGATAAACAAACACCATGACAGACCCCTATGAAATCTTGGTTGGTAGACCCTAAATATCAAACATCCGAGAGTATTTGGTTGTAGATGTATTGTTCTAAACAATGGGAAAGATTATCCGAGAACATTTCAACCAAAGGCGATGAAGGTGTTTTCTTGGCTATTCCACAAACAAAGAAAGCTTACAGAGTTTACAACAAAAGAACAAAGAAAATTGAAGAATCGCCATGTTGTATTCTATGAAGGAAGTAAGAAAACACCTCCATCGATGAACTCTCGTAAAAATTCAAAGAACTATTACCGAGGGATACTAAAGAAGAACCTCGTAAAAGAAAAACATCGCTATGGAAAGTGAGGATGACTCGACGAGAAAAGCTTGAAAAGCCTAGTAACAACAAGATGACTCACAAACATGATGAGGAATTCCTATGAGTTTTCCGAAATAGAACAGTTCGAGAACCTTCATCATGAAGAGGTATCTCAAAATAAGAATGTCAAATGCATGTCTCGTATATCTCTAACATCGAAAAAGTGTCGATATCCATGACATTTTCCATATGTCGATATCTCGACATCGAAAAAGTATCCAATCAAAATCTTAGTGATTCACATTCGATCACTTGGATATTGATCCTACTAGCACCAAACCTTTGATGAAATGGATCAAAGATCATCCTACAAAGGATATAATCGGACCAATTAATCAAGGTGTTAGGACTAGGAGAGCAATAGTGAAAATGCGATTCTCTCTTTGGATGTTTCATCTCAATATCGAACCTAAAGGTATAGAAGAAGCATTAGGAGACCAAGACCGGATCTCGTAATGCAAGAAGAGTCGATCAATTTGAGAGAAACAAAGTGAAACTAGTTCCATTTATAGAAGGAATATCTGATTGGAACTAAGTGGGTTTTCGTAAACAAAATGAATGAACGGTGAAATAACCGTAAACAAAGCAAGATTGGTTGCCAAGGATTCACTCGCATCAAGGCTTAGATTTTGATGAGTCATATGCACCATTGCCGATTGGATGCAATAAGACTCTTTCTAGCCTTTGCACTCATAAAAATTTCAAAGTTTATCGATGGATGTCAAAAGCGCATTCCTAAACGGTGAACTTGCGAAGAAGTGTATGTTGAGCAACCACCGGCTTTGAAGTTTCCTCGTAAAGTAGAATGGTCTATAAACCATGTAAAGCTCAGATGGATCAAACAGGCTCCAAGAGCATGGTATGACACTTTGGCCATATACCTTCTGGAAAGTGGTTTCAAGAAAGGTGAAGTTGATAAAACTTTATTTACCTTAAATCATGATGGGAAACTACTCTTAGTTCAAGTATATGTTGATGACATCATATTTGGATCTAAGGACAAGCAACTTTGTGATGACTTCGCAAATCTCATGAAAAACAAGTTTGAGATGAGCATGATGGGAGAAATGAATTATTTCCTAGGATTGCAAGTCAAGCAACTCAATGATGGAATATTCATTAGTCAAACAAAGTATGCGAAAGACATGCTCACAAAATTCAATCTTAAGCCTTCTGAAAAGAATGCTAAGATACCTATGAGCATTGGAACCAAAATGACCTATACTGAATCAGATAAGAGTGTTGAAGAACATAAGTATAGGAAATTGATAGGTTCACTACTCTACCTCACTGCAAGTAGACCTGATATTCAATATGCCGTTGGAGTATGTGCTAGATTTCAGACAAATCCAATGCAAACACACTACAACATTGCTATGAAAATACTAAGGTATGTGAAGGGTACAGTAGATGTAGGATTGTGGTATCCTAAAGAAAGTGGATTGAGTTTACTGGTACTCAGATGTCGATTATCCGGATCATTGCTTGATAGGAAAAGCACCTCAGAACTTGGGTTTGGGCACTAGACTTATCTCATGGTTTAGCAAGAAGCAAAACTCAATTGCAACTTCTACCAGAGGTGAATATATTGTCATTGGTTGTTGCAACACAAATTCGTGGATACAACAACAACTTAAAGACTATGGACTCGATGAGAAGAAAACTCCCATTTTCCGTGACAACACAAGTGCTATGCATTACACGTAATCCTAAATTTCATGCCAGAACAAAGCACATTGATGTTAGACATCACTCATCATAGACCATGTTGAAAAAGGCAATATAGAGATACTCAAGATTGGAACTGAAGACCAACTTGCAGATATCTTCACTAAGCCACTACAAGAAAGTAGATTCTTAGCCTTAAGACATAGTCTTGGACTAATGGAACTACCAATGAAAAAGTTCGTATCCGAACGGGCATCCAGAGAAGAGGTATCCGAACGGGTATCCGTAAAAGAGAAAAGAGGTATCCGAACGGCATCCAGAGAAGAGGTATCCGAAAGGGAACCCGTAGTCAAAAGGCTAAAAAAGATAGCTTAAGATTTCGAGACGGAACTCGTATATCCGAATCACTCTATGAACGGAAACACAAAAGAGAATAGTATAACTATCAAGATAACTACTCTCAATCTCGCACTATTTCTATCTTGATGAAAAACTTGGGAGAATCCTAAGTATAAGATGATTGATGCTAACAGGTCCTTGCTCAAACAAATTGTGATTCGGATAGCTAATAGCCAAAATTCATTAAATGGGCACAATTACACTTGTTGATTGTGATCGTTCGGAGAAGCAATGGTGACCCTTGATGAATTCAAGCGCTTGATCTTAACGCGTAAATTAATTCACGGTAAATAAGTGGATGCTGACATTCGCATACGGCCCACTAAGCATTTAATGCCGAACTAGCTTTTGCTCACTGCTTGCAAATCATGTATACGTATACACAAAATCAATTTGTATGTATTTGTGCTGAGATTCACTTGCTATATATATAGGATTTTGGCAAATGAAATCACTTTTGCCTAATCCAAATTTCAACTTCATCAAAACAAACAAAAAAACCTTCTCCTAATCCTCTGCAACTTCTCTAAAATCTCGCATTTCTTGATTAAGTTTTTCGAAAAGAATCACTCAATCGAATCTCTTTCAAACACAAGCTTCAAATCCTTAATATATAAAGAGATGGCCTCCAAGAACACTTCTACGAAATCCTAATCCTCCACTGATCAAAAAGCACCAGAGTTGGTTATTAACAATCGACCGGTAGGAGCTTAATCGACCACCGGACTTCAAGTCACAGAATGATTTGGGAGGTGCCATGGTTGAGGAATACCTCACCGCCGCAATAGAAAACCAAAGTGATGTAAAATTGATTCTCGACATGCTTGAAAAGGCACAAATCAAGGTTTTCTATCCGCCGCCCTAGTGGAATTTCATCACTTGATGTGTTGGAATTTTACAACAACTCTGGATTATTTCGTGTATCCAAGGCACCGAAATAGTGTCCATCAAAACCTCACCAAGGAAAGGAAATCCTTCGGACTTAACAACTTTCAGAAGTTGTTTGAGGTTCAAAATCTTGGAAAGGATTTTGAAATAAACACCAAGGATGAGGAACTCCTTGAAGGTGTTAAAGAACTTTACTGATGATGTGTGATCTTGAGAAATCGATACACCACCCATCGAGTTCAAGCTTGTCGACATCCCAACCGCATATCCGTTAGTTCATCGATGTATTGCTTGCATTCTTCACAGATGCTTTGATGGTCTACAAGGAGGTGTTGACCAGATAAGCCAAGAACGATGGATCATGATGTTCTTGCCGAATCAACAAAACAAAAGGCCGGAAAACCCTTTCAATCGGGAAAGTACGCCTTCGTGAAATTTGTGAAGATTCAAGGCTTCGAGCCTAAGATTGTTAAAGGACTAATGAGCCAAAGGCCATGAGGATATGGTCCAAGATATGCTACTTCGGAAAAGCTTGGCATTGAGCTCAGAGAGACTACCGAAATAGCCAACAAGAATTTACTCTACAAATATGAGTATACAAATCGATGAAAAGGTTACTGGGTCTCGAAGGTCCTAAGAAGAGAAAATCAAAAGATATCTCAAGAAAAGGTTAGACCAAGAAGCCCGTAACTTCAAGAAAGAAGTCTGGCGGCAAATCAAGAGACACACCCAAAGAGGTTGTCAATTCTCAGAAATCTACAAACATGGCAGATGAACTCATTAATGCTGCAAAAGAGTTATCACCTACTGAACAAGTAGACTCAGCAAGAGAAAGTGCTTTCAGAAATGTTGCGACTAATGCAGAAAGCCTTGGCGATGAACTCATGAATGCCGCCAAAAGTGGTGAAAACACTAAACCCCATCCGCGTAAACCGCAGTAATAATGGACCAATCAGTTCCCAATGCTGATGAGAGCTCTGACGATGAAGATGATGAACTAGTCATCTCTCAAGTCCTAGAAAGAACAAAGAGGGCTAAGGTTACTGAAAAAGTAACTGGTGATAAGGTATCGAAGAAGAACCTACACCACAAAGTTGTCGAGACTATAACAAAGGTTGTTGGTGCAAACACATCATCGTGGAATAACTCTTGCACAACTTCACAAAGCCCCGATGAGTGGTATCTTAGTATCGACAGATCTCGATGGAAATGCCACATCTAAGAATGGAAGAACATTCAACTGATCAATCTTCGCCTGCATAACCACAACAACCACAAAACACAACAGCCACAAGTGGTTGATGAAATGGTAAATGAACTCCATTTTGAAATACCAAGAATACAAGATGTCAAGAAAATCCTCAGATTGAAAGGTTCCCCAACTCAATGAGAGGGATCAAACCGAGACATCTACTCGTAATGATCAACTGGGGAGGCAACTGAGTTGCATACTGTGGAAGGTGTGAAGTACCGTAAACTTCAAACAAAGAAACCGAATCGGGACAAGACGACCAATGTATAGAAAGGTCACAAGTTCGAGACCAATCACCAAACGCCGTGTAAATGACTGGTTTAACTCTTACCTTGTGAAAAATTTTGTACTTATAAATCTTATTACCTTATAAGAATTTCTTTGTTACAGGCTGAGTTAGAAACGGAAAAACAAGAGGAAGCTGAAAAGCTTACCTCAGATACTGAAAAAGAGGTTCCTTCAACCTCAACTCTTGAGAAATCGAGCACATGCTAGGTGTAAATGATTCTTAAAGAGAACTAACTTTTCAGTAAAAATGTTTGTATGCTCATTAATGATAAATGTTTCTAACAGGCTCCAACTGAGATGGAAGAAGATAAGGCAGAAATGCCAGAGACAAACCCAGAAACCAACAAGGTTTCTAAAGAACTCATCACTGAGCAACTTGAAGGTATATGAAAATCAGTGATAAGTACTCTTCAGCCTGGGTTATCTTAAAACTTCTTCTAAATTATTCAATACTATCTACTTACAGGCTCAATCAGAAGTAGAAGTGCAAGGGGAGAGTTGCGACATCCTCGACATATGGAAATTGATGAGGCATCAATGACTTCATCACAAGAAAAGACTCCAGAAACTGCACAAGTCTCTGAGAGACAAGTATCTGAGCCTCCCATGGAGGTAATTGACCTCTCAGATATCTGACTTGTCACTTAAAGTTCTTCTTGATAAAAATTCCTTAGTATTGTGATAATGCTAATTCTCAGGTTCAAGAAAGAAAGGTTGATGAGGACCAGACTTCCAAGTCTCCACCTCACCACAAGATATCTGAGACACCAATAGAACAAGTATCTGAGCCTGATGTTCATACTCAGGTAACTCAGAAACTAAACTACACTTCTACTCAGATATCTACCAAAGTTTTGAAACTCAATCAAAACTCTTTCTTTCAGGCTCAAACAGATGCAAAGAAGGATCCCATTGAAGAAACAAGGGACCTACTTCACTTCTTCAAAGCTCACACTTTGCCAAAGAACATTCAATGCTTCAAGAAATGGCAGAAGTTAAGGTGCTCTGATCTCTCTGAAATATTGAGAATAACTGATCAACCAACCAGACGGGCACGAGCTCTTGACCTGGAAACATATGTCCAAGCAATGTTCGCTACAAAACAACACACAGTTGCGACTCTACTACACAAGGACTTTTCCAGAGAAGTGGCGCATAGTTTGATACATGCCTTTGAACAGGCAGATGATCAGACAAGATTACAGATGGCATTCAAGCCAGTTCTGCCCCAGACTCTGCAATTCATACCTTCTGAACAAGAAGAAGTTAATGGGCGTAAGATCACTATCCTAAGTGATCAATTCAGATCTCAAGATGATGAGGAGGAAGAAATGAATGAAAATTTCTTTGATGAACCTCCCACTAATCATCACCAAAAGGATGATAATGATAAAAAGGATGATGATGATGCTCCTGCACCAGGAACCGGAGGAATTTCACAGAGAAACAATGCCTCAGCTGCTGAAAAGCAAACTGAGAAGACTTCACAGAAATCTCCGTCTTCATCACCTCAGAAATCTACTCATCCATCTTCTCACCAACACGCAGCATTACTCGAACAAGTAGTCGAGCTTCAAGAAACCAATCGAAAATAATAAACACTCGCACTCGAAGTGCTCAACTGCGCATAACATCGTTGGAAGAAGAACAGCTACCCATCTTCAATCGAAGATCAAATAGCTCAATCCAGAGAAAGGCTTGATCAACTAGAAGATCAATAACTCAAAGAAATGAATGCTTACTCTGCGGTTAACGAGCTACGGGATGTCAGGCACGAGATCGCCAAAGAACTCGACATCAAGAAGTATCGAAGTCAAGCATGATGCTAAGGTCGCATCATCTTCGAAGAAGTACCATCCTCCTCCCGTAAAGGAAAGAAACCAATCCGAGATGGTTCGGACTTGATACAATTGATGAAAATGTCCAAGAGGATGAAGATCACCGGGCTAATCCTCGATGATGAAGAAGACAAGACCTTGGCAGGACACGCCATGAACATCTAGCGGTTTCTCACTTAAAAGAAAGTTGATTGCTCCTACAATCTTCAAAAACCGCCAAACGTCCACTCTCAGAGTACATGAGCAGTACCAAGTACTAGCTACTCAATAAGGAGATGTCTTCACAAAACAAGGAAGTAATTGCCTCTCCCTCGAATGAGAAAGTTCACCGAGCTCATCACCAGAGAACAACTAGCATGATCATTGCTCGAAAGATCTAGGAATGACAAGGACGATGATGTGTCTTTAGTCAAAAAGCTTTTCAAGAGGCAAGTTACATCGAAAAGCAGATGCCATCCTAGGCCCACTGGCAGAGCTCACTGATAAGGACAATGGACTTATCAAGCAAAATCAGGAGCTCAAAGTCGAACTTCAGAAGTGGGTCACTGCCTACAACTATTTACAAGGGCATTTTGACTCTCTCGATTCCTTTATGAGACCGAGTCACCAACAATGACTAAGGGGAAAGAAAGTACAAATCTGGACCTCAAAGTCGGGAATGGGAAGAAGGAGATGAAAACAAGAAGAACTGAGGGTAGTCTTCAGAAGGAAGAAGAAAACTTCCCACCACCACTCGTAATCTATGAATCCTCCTCAAGCCGCTTCCCGTAAACCCATCAAGGAACCAAATGATAACAAGGGCCATGGCACGAAACCTCCAAGGAGTACCAAGGCTCCAAGGAGAAGACAAGTTAGAGGATTGATGAATCTTCCAAGAAGAAGAAGAAGAAGGTCAAATCAAGTCCTGTGGCAATGAAGAAGGTCGCAAAGATCTCACAAGAATTGATCTTGATGAAGATGATGAAGAGATCGATGAAGATGAAGCTCCTCTTCACGTAAAAGGAAACTTGAAAGCCTAATCGAGCCCATAGTCGCAAAGCCCTAGCGCTAAAACACCTCCTGAAATACCAAGTCTATCCAGGTGGTAGTTCTTCAAGCAACAACCCCAAAGAGAATTCAAGATGTAAAAGGAACAGATCGAGAGTCGAACAAAGACAAAGTCAACTTCCACTCAGCCGTAAGAAGCCAAAATTGAGTATGTGAAGTATGACAATGATTCCTCCGTCTCTGTGCATCAATCGTAAAATGGCTATTGGATTCGAACTCAAGCATCTATTGGTAAATTCAAGATTTCCGTAACCAATCCTCAAACAAATTATGGCATGGAGAAAGAATAAACCTACCTTGATCAACACCAATCACATCAAAGCATGGTTGATTTTGAAGTTGTCAAGAGAATCAAGCCATGAAGAAGGACCTCTCGATGATTGTCCATATGGAAAGCCGATGATGTGCACAAAATTTGAATATCACAGAACAGCACAAGACCAAGACTTGCTGGAACCCATGAGTCGTTCTATCCGGAAGATCAATACAAGGGTGACATCGGATATCAAGATTATCTATGGATACTTCAAGCTTTGGATATCGTATAGAGCATGCCTGGAAGTGGGGAAAGTACATATGGGTCAAGCATTTTTCAAAGAAAAATCCTACCAAAACCTACAAAGAAGTCTGTGGATTTGCTAGAGACACAGAGATGCTTGTCAGAACTCTTCTCTATGATTATTCTGATGACATCAAAAGGTTTGGAGATAGGAAATTTGCAGACTGATCCATAGAAATTTTGTTGAAGACTTGAAGATTGAAGACTTGAAGACTAGTTCTTTAGGATGTTTACTTGGAGCTTGGTTACTCCTGTTGTCCTAATTTACTATGTAATTTTTGGTATCTTCTTGATCGAGCTTAATCGTATCATGTATTTAAGTTATCTCGTAATCTTTAGTTGCGACTTATCTCAAGAACTTACTCTCAGATAGTATTCTATAAAAGATAACTTGTCAGCAAAGATCACACCTTGTGATTTGGTTGATGTCTACTTTCTGCACTTAATTATATGATTTGAAAGATCTTAAGAAATGATTAAGTGGTGGATTGTTTCCTCATCTAGATTTGTAATAAGGAAGATAGTCATCGTTGACTGATCAAAATGGGGGAAATTTGTTAGATATTTTGTTAGAATATCTGTTTAGATTTTGTTCAGCAACATGATGACTTATCTTAGTCTCAGAAAGGTGATTAGTACTCTTGGTTCACTTGAACATTGTAAAAGAGGAAACCCACTAAGTATGATAGTCTAGCTAATCTTGTATAGGATGTTAGGTCTCAAATTGTAATTTTTATTTTATGAAGAGAAGACCAAGAAGAAGACATCCAAGCAGAAAGCTCAACAACTATTGAAGACTTGAAGAAAACTGCACAAGATTACTAAATCAGTTATTCAGATATCTTAGCCAGATATCTTGTAGACGCAAACAGTTTCAAACAAACTGTGTCACAAGAGATATCTGAGAAATGAGATACATATCTGAAGACAAGGAAAGTGTCCACAAATATCTATTCTCAGATACCTTGAGCGTAAACTCGTTTCTGAAAAAGAAACATATATTGCAAACAAAGTTGTTTCAATAAATAACAAGTGGTATCTGAAGAATGAAGATAAGGATATGCAAAGAATCAGACAACAAGTCTAGTCTCTGATACAAAGCATAATTCCGTTGACACTACAGGACAAAAGTATAGTACAATGCATTTAATGCACGGACAGAGATGTCTGAGTAAAAGCAACGGCAACTTCCGAGAAGAAGACAAAACCTGCTACAGTACTATACACACAGATATCGATAGTTTGAATTTAAGCCTAACGGATACTATCCAAACGGCACTCAAATTCATCTATAAATATCAACACTTAGACAGCTTGAGAGACACACACATTGAACACAGAACTCAGAACACTGAATACGCTGAAACTTACGATCTCTGATCTTACTCTCTCAAAGCTTCTTACTTATTATCAAAGCTTTCTGTTGCGACTAAAGCTTGTGATCTTGAGTAAACACTGAAGTTCTAAGTGTCCTGATCCTAAACAAGCAAAGCTATCTGTGAAGGAGTTGAATCAAAAGATCGACTATCTGAGATTCATTCTCTTGAACAGATATCATAAGACTTGGATCAGTGAAATCGAACTAGATACCATACGCTGTAAAGTGTATTAAGTAACTTAGTTCACAGAGCTATCTGAATAACTGAAAAGTTATTAAGACGCTCATCTGACAACTCAAACCGAAACCAACACCAAAACCGGCGTGGAGTACAGGAAGTATTTAGTTTGAAAAATCAGGGAATAACTCCAAGGTTACTGGAGTATAGGAAGTACTTGATTTGGGAAACTAAGGAATAACTCCAAGGTTTTTGAGTATAGGAAGTACTTAGCTTAGGAAGCTAGGGAACAACTCAAAGGTTTCTGAGTATAGGAAGTACTTGGCTGAAGAAGCTAGGGAACAACTCAGGGGGAACTTTTGGTTGGGAACCAATTGTTCAGAATCTTAGAATAGGATTTTTGTAAGGTTATCTCAATTATCTGTTCTAGTGAATTCTAGGTCTCTGATAGACCGAAGTGGATTAGTTGGAGGATTACGCCACCTCCAGATACCACTATACTTGCTGTGTCATTTACTTTTCTGTATTTATACTTCAGCAACACACACACACTTATTAACTGTTTCTACATTTATCTCTATTAAGTCTTCCGTGACTGATTCTAAGTATCAGATATCCATTCAGATATCTGAGAAATATTTGTTATCGACAAAAGTTTTAAAAGACTATTCACCCCCCCCCCCCCTCTAGTCTTTTACTTTGCCGTTATCTGGACCAACATATTCTGAGTGGTGGCTGGGAAGTTTTCTCGTTTCCTCTTCCTTCTGAGCAGCACCAACTCTAGATTTCTTCTTTCCTCCCCCCTGACCTTGAGGTCCAAATCCTTCCCCCCTTAGTCATTGTTGACTGACTAAGTACCACAAAGGATTCTGAGAGAGACTCAAAATTCCCTTGCAAGTAATTGTAGGCAGTAACCAACTTCTGAAGTTCAGCCTTGAGCTCCTGATTTTGTTTGATAAGTCCATTTTCCTTATCAGTGAGCTCTGCCAATGGGCCTAGTATGGCATCCGCTTCCAAAGGTGTAACTTGCCCCATGAAAAGCTTTTTCAGCTAATGACACATCATCCTCCCTTACCATTCCCAGATCCTTCTGAGCAAGGACCATATTGGTTGTTCTCTGAGTGATGAGTTCAGTGAATTTCTTCAATTCTGAGGGGACGGAGGCAATTACGTCTTTGTTCTGTGAAGACAACTCCTTTTTAAGATGTGCCAAAACTTGGTATCTATTCATGTATTCTTGGGAGTGGACATTTGGCAGTTTGTTGAATACTTCAGGAGCAATTAGCTTCCTTTTCAGATGAGAAACCGCTAAGTGTTCATTGCGGTGTTCTGCCAAAGTCTTATCTTCTTCATCATCTGAGTCATCAGCCCAGTGATCTTCATCCTCTTGCACTTCTTCATCAAGGTTTCTGAAGGCGGCAACCATCTCAGATATGGGTTTCTTGCCTTTGGAGGATGGTTTCTTTGGTGAAGATGCAGCCTTAGCATCATGCTTTTCTTCAGATACTTGTTCAGCATCTAGCTCCTTAGCAATATAATCAACAGCGTCCTGGAGCTCTTTAATCTCAGAGTAAGCTTGCATCTCTTTGCGTGTTTGTTCTTCAAGTTTATCTAGCTTGACTCTGGATTCAACTATCTTTTCTTCCAGTTGAAGATTTAGTTGTTGTTCTTCTTCCAACAATTGTTTGAGTTGAGCAACTCTGGTTTGTGCATCCACTATTTTCTGAGTGTTTTTCTCAGAGTGCTCAACTACTTGTTCAATAGTGTCCTTTTGTTGGGAAGATGGATGGGTAGATTTCTGAGGAGATGGAGGAGGGGATTGTTGTGATGTCCTCTCTGTGTGCTTTTCAGCAGCTGAGGCATTGTTTCCTTGTGGAATCCCTCCTGTCCCTGGTGCAGGGGCATCATCATCATCCTTTTTGTCATCCTCATCCTTGTGATGGTCAGAAGGAGGATCTTCATAATTATTCTCATCAGTCTCCTTCTCTTCTTCATCTTCAGAGACCAGGTTGATCACTTCTGGAATAGTGACCGTTTGCCCATTAACTTCCCCTTATTCAGAGGGTATGTACAGTAGAGTCTGGGGCAAAGTAGGCTTGAATGCCATCTACATTCTGGTCTGACCATCTGCTTGGTTGAAAGCTTGGATCAACTTTCTGGCCACTTCCTTGACAAAATCCTTATCCATCAATGTTCCGAAAGAATATTGTTCAGTGGGGAACATTGCATGGACGTAGTTTTCCAAGTCAAGGGCTCGTGCTCTCCTGGTGTGGTGATCAGTCACATTTAAGATCTCAGATAGATCGGAGCATCGAAGATTTTGCCATTTCTTGAAGCATTTCAGATGCTTTAGCAAAGTGTGTTCCTTGAAGAAAGGAAGCAGGTCCTCTTTCTCATCAACAGGGACCTTAGTGGCACTTGTTTAAGCTTGAAAGATAGTGTTATGAATTAATTTCAAAACTATAGTAGATATCTGGGCTTTAGAGTAGAAAGGTGTCTGAGTTACCTGTGTGACAGGCTCAGATGACTTGACTACTGAGGTTCCAGGTGTCTCAGATATCTGGATATGAGGAGGAGACTGGGAAGTCTGATCCTCAGTTATCTTTCTTTCTGCTTGAACCTGAGATTAGAAACATAACACTTAGAAAATATTATCAAGAAAAATTTTATTGGCAAATCAGATATCTGAGAGGTCAATTACCTCCACTGTTGGAGGCTCAGATACTTGTCTCTCAGAGACTTGTGCAGTCTCTGGAAGTTTTTCTTGTGATGAAGGTTTTGATGCCTCATCAATTTCCATTTGTTGTGGGGATTGAGCGGCCAATTCCCCAGCAACTTCTACTTCTTTTTGAACCTGTTAAGTAGAACGTGTTAGTTTGAGAAAAATGATCAGAGATTTGCTCTTTGAAGAATATAGGTATCTTAATAAAATACCTTCTCTACAGAAGGTTCAGATACTTGTTCCTCAGAGACCTTGGAAGTCTCTGGATTCTTATCTGAAGAGATAGACTTTTCAGTCTCTTCATTTTTCTTCTCAGTTGGAGCCTATTAGAAACAAACACTTTATAGTATTAGTAAAGCACATATCCGAGATGTTAACTATCTTCTACCTGTGAGACAGGCTCCCGTTTCTTAAGTGGTGAGGCTATGGATGCCTCCTTCTTAGATTCTGAGGCAAGCTTTCCAGCTTCCTCTTGTTCTTGTGTTTCTAATTCAGTCTGTAACAAAGAAATTTCATTAAATAACAAGATTTAACAAATACAAAAATATCACAAGTAGAGAGTTAAATCATTCAGCTACCTGAGCAATGTCAGGCTGATTGGTCTCTGGAACTTGTGATTCTTCCATGCGTTGGTCTTGTTGTTCCATTTCAGCTTCTTTGTTTGAAGTTTCAGGTACTTCAGACCTTTCCTGAGTGTGCAACTCAGTTGCCTCCCCTAGTTGATCATTCTGAGCAGATGCCTCAGTTTGATCCCTCATATTGAGTTGAGGAACCTGTTCTTTTACAGGATTTTCTTCAGCAAGGAAAGATGTTGGTATCTCATGTTGTAACTCAAGTATCATCTCAACATCATCCACTATTGGCTGTTGTGGTTGTTGTGGTGATTCTGATCTGGTTGAAGAAGGTGATGCTGTATGGGGCCTATCCAGATCTGCTTGAGACAGACTTTTGAGTGTTGAGGCAATGGCAGTATCCTCTAACACTAAGTTGCCACTCATCAGAGCATCTTCAATAAGCTTAAGTGTTACTTGCTCTGATGGTGTGTTTTGTCCAGTGACTTTGGACACAGTTGCTTCTTCAGCAACCTTTGAAATAGGTGCTTGTTCAGCAACCTGTGGTGTAGGTTCTTCTTCAGATACCTACACTTGTTACTTTTTCAGTAACCTTAGCCCTCTTTGATTTCTGTAGGACTTGAGAGATAACTAACTCATCATCATCATCATTAGAGCTCTCATCAGCATTAGGAACTGATTGGTCCATAATCCCTGCGGTTTCTGCAGATAGGGCTTGGTACCTGCCACTACACTTATTAGCAACATTGATGAGTTCATCAGCAAGGCTCTCCTTAGCAGCATTGATGAGTTCATAAGTAATGGCGGCAGATATCTGAGAGTCGACAACCACATTGGGTGTGTCTTCTGATTTGACAGCAGACTTCTTTCGTGATGTTCTGGGCTTTTTGGTCGCAACTTTTCCCTCAGATACCTTTTCAGTTTTTCGCTTCTTGGAACCTTTCTGAGATCCAGTAAACTTTTTCATCATGTTCGTATACTCATATTTGTAGAGTAGGTTATTGTTGGCTATGTTTGCCGTCTCTCTGAACTCAATGCCAAGGCACTCTAGTAAGTAGCATATTTTCAATCCATAGCTTACTGTGGCTTTTGGCTCAGCAAGTCCCTTAACGATTTTGGGCTCAAAGCCTTGAATCTTCTTCACAAACGGCGTACTTTCCCCAGTTGAAAGGGTTTTCCAGCCTTTTGACTTGTTGTTGCAACAAGAACATCATCATCCAGCGTTCTTGGCTTATCTGGTCAGCACCTCCTTTAGACCATCAAAGCATCTGTGAAGAATGCATGCCAACACATCCCAGTGAACCAACAGAGGTCTGGTTCTGATGTCAGCAAGTTTGAAATCAGTGGGTGTATCTGGTTTTTCAAGATCACACACGTCACTGTACAGCTTCTTTACACCTTCAAGGAGATCATCATCCTTGGTGTTTATTTCAAAATCCTTTCCAAGATTTTGAAGTTCAAACAACTTACAGAAAGTTGTTAAGTCCACAAGGATTTCCTTTCCTTGGACCTTTGTTTTGATAGACACTGTTTCATAGGAAATAATCCTGGAGTTGTTGTAGAATTCTAACACATCTAGTGAAGAAACTCTACTGGGAGTAGCAGACAGGAAACCCTTGATTTGTGTCTTTTCAAGCATGTCAAGAATTAGCTTCCTATCGGCTTGGTTTTCAATTGCAGCCGTGAGGTATTCCTCAATCATGGCACCACCCCAAATCATCCTGTGATTTGAAGTCCAATGACCAGGATTAAAGTCTCCTACCAACCGATTGTTTACAACTACCAACTTGGGTGCTTGCTTTTCAGCAGTACCAGTGGTAGTAGATTGGGATTTCTGGGTAGAAGCACGTTTTGGAGCCATCTCTTTATATAGTGTAAGTTTTCGAAAGTCTGTAAGAGATTAGGGTGAGAGATTAGTGATTCTTTGCAGAAAAACTAATTGAGGAACAGAGATTTGCAGAGAAGTTGAAGAAATATTTTTGCTATTCTTGTGCAAGTCTGAATGTTGGATTAGGCGAAAGTGAATTCTTTTGCCAAAATCCTATATATATAGCAATGTAATCTCAACAGACATATACATACAAATTAATTTTGTGTGTAAGTATCTGTGTACTTGCAGATAGGCGTGGGTAAAAGTTTGTTTGATATTAAATGCTTAGTGGCCCACGTCTGAGTTTTTACAGTCCACTATTTTACAGAGAAATAATCTCTTCCATTAAGATCAAACGTCCATTTCATCAAGAGTCAATATTGCTTCTTCAGCAATGATCACAATCAGCAATTGTAATTGTGCCCAATTAATGAATTTTGGCGATTTGCTATCTGAATCACATTTCTGTGTGACTTAGAACACTGTTTGCATCTGAGTCTATCTCACACTCGATGTCATCCAAGTTTTACACAAAGATAGAAATGATACAAATTTCAAGAGAGTAGTTGACTGCAGACAGTTGTACTATTCTCTTTTGTGTTCCCCCTCACTGAGTGATCTAGATATCTGAGTGCCTGTCTCAAAAATCTTCAAATAGCCATTTTACCCTTTAGCCTTTAGTTTCTGGATACCCGTTCCAGATTCCTCTTTTCTGGATACTCGTTCCAGATACCTTGTTTTCTGGATACCCGTTCCAGATTCCTCTTTTCCCTCATTTGATATCTTCTTCAGATATCTGAACTTTTCGATTCTTTGGTAGCTCCATTAGTCCAAGACTATGTCTTAAGGCTAAGAATCTACTTTCTTGTAGTGGCTTAGTGAAGATATCTGCAAGTTGGTCTTCAGTGCCAATCTTGAGTATCTCTATATTGCCTTTTTCAACATGGTCTCTAATGAAGTGGTGTCTAACATCAATGTGCTTTGTTCTTGCATGGAACTTAGGATTCTGAGTTATGGCAATAGCACTTGTGTTGTCACAGAAAATAGGAGTTTTCTCTTCATTGAGTCCATAGTCTCTGAGTTGTTGTTGTATCCACAATATTTGTGAAGCACAACACCCAGCAGCAATATATTCAGCCTCTGTGGTAGATGTAGCAATTGAGTTTTGTTTCTTGCTGAACCATGATATCAATCTGGCACCAAGAAATTGACAAGTTCCTGAGGTGCTTTTTCTATCAAGCAATGATCCAGCATAGTCAGCATCTGAATAGCCAACCAAACTCAATCCACTGTCTTTTGGATACCACAATCCAACTTCTACAGTACCCTTTACATACCTTAATATTTTCATAGCAATGTTGTAATGTGATTGCATTGGATTTGTCTGAAATCTAGCACACTCCAACTGCATATTGAATATCAGGTCTACTTGCAGTGAGGTACAGTAGAGACCCAATCAATTTCCTATACTTGTGTTCTTCAACACTCTTGTCAGATTCAGTATAGGTCATTTTGGTTCCAATGCTCATAGGTATCTTAGCATTCTTTTCAGAAGGCTTTAGATTAAACTTGTTGAGCATGTCCTTTGCATACTTTGTTTGACTAATGAATATTCCATCATTGAGTTGCTTGACTTGCAGCCCTAGGAAGTAATTCAATTCTCCCATCATGCTCATCTCAAATTTGCATTTCATGAGTTCAGCAAAGTCTTCACAAAGTTGCTTGTCTTTAGATCCAAATAATGTCATCAACATATACTTGAACTAAAAGTAGTTTCCCATCATGGTTCAATGTGAAGAGTGTTTTATCAACACCTCCTTTCTTGAAACCACTTTCTAGTAGGTAATTGGCCAATGTATCATACCATGCTCTTGGAGCTTGTTTGATCCATCTGAGCTTTACGAAGCTTATAGACTATCCTACTTTCTGAGGAAACTTCAAAGCCTGGTGGTTGCTCAACATAGACTTCCTCAGCAAGTTCACCATTTAGGAATGCACTCTTCACATCCATTTGATAAACTGTAAAGTCATTATGAGCTGCAAAGGCTAGAAATAGTCTTATTGCATCTAATCTTGCAACTGGTGCATAAGATTCATCAAAATCTAGTCCTTCAGTCTGGGTGAATCCCTTGGCAACCAGCCTTGCTTTGTTTTTGGTTATTTCACCAAACTCATTCATTTTGTTTCTGAAAACCCACTTGGTTCCAATTACAGATATTCCGTCAACAAATGGAACCATTTTCCAGACTTTGTTTCTCTCAAATTGATCCAATTCTTCTTGCATTGCAGAGATCCAATCTTGATCTTTCAATGCTTCTTCTATAGTTTTAGGTTCAATATTTGAGATGAAACATCCATAGAGACAATTTGCATTTTCAGCGATTGCTCTTCTAGTTCTAACTCCTTGGTTTAACGGACCGATCACATCCTTTGCAGGATGATTTCTTATCTATTTCATAATGGGTTTTGATTTGCAATGGTATTCTAAACCTTTATAAAGGAGTGATGCAATCCCACTTAACGCAACTGGAAGTACAATATCTTTTCTGGCCCTCAAACCATAGCACATCGTTCTCAAAAAAAAGGTTTTTGTGGCCCCTCCGTAGATTTATAAGAAGAACACTTCGTCATTTTGACCATCGACAATATACATAATTTCATATATGGCAAGTTATCCATCGGTCAATTGTGAGTATAGACAATGACATATCGAGACCCTCGCGGAACCACTGGTAGTATCTGTCTAAAGGCTCCGCCAAATTTTTAATCAAACCACCGAATTGTGTGGCTAGTCGATGCATAACATTTCTCAAACTCCTATCACACGCTTCAAAACAATGCGTATTGATCATTGTAGCCTCGTCCCATATAATAAGCTTTGTTTCTTTGAGTAGACAGGTTACATCAGAATCAGGCATAATCTTACTGCTCAAGTAAGTACATATATGTGCTTTGGACAATGGTTAGAATAGGATCACTTACTTCTTGAAAAAGAATGTCCTCTGGCATCTTGATATCAACCTCACTATCATTATCACCGCCGACAACTCCATCACCAACCCGTAGTATACACTTTGCGGATTCTATCGTCTCATGAATCTCAGTTGTTAACTTATTAGCTTAAAAAACTCAAAACACACTTAACAGAATATAAAGAAGGATACAAATTACCAAAATCAAAATTAGTTACCTGCAGGCACATGTTCTTTGTAAGTCTGAGGACCTCACACGAATTCCAAATTTTAGATAAGCATATTGTTGCATTAACAATGTCAGATCTAGGCCCTCACAGAACCACTGACAGTATCTGAAGTTTCCACCAAATATAATAACCAAACCCCCGGATGGTGTGGCTGGTCGATGCATAAAATCCCCCAAACTCCTATCAATTGCTTCAAAACAATGCATATTGGCCACTGTAGCCCCATCCCATATAATAACATTCGTTTCCTTGAGTAGACAGGTTGCATCAGAATTACGCTTAATCTTATTGCATACCGAATCTAAATTGATCTTCAATGGTATATCGAATCTTGATTGAGCAGTTCGGACCATTGAAAGCATCAATGATATGATACCGATGGAAGTCATTGGGAGAACTATATCTCCTCTAGCTCTCAAAACGGAGCATAAAGTCCTCCAAGTATAATATCTCCTGTAAAATCAACAATGAATTATAATAATGACGTCCTGCTAAGAATGCGTTGATGACCTTCATTCTTCCTATCTTATATTCGGAAAGCTAAGAATTTCCGTTGAATAACAAATTGGCATCTTACTCACAATAGTTATCTAAATATCGATATACTCATATATGTAACATTTGGCGCATTTTTGGAGTTTGTCCTTCGTTGGGCTAGAGCAAGCCAATTTTGTGATCATTTTAGCCACCTATCTTAGATCAATAAGTACCTTTTCGTTTATTGACTTCCTTGTCTATTTTTCATCTATTGAAATAAATGCGAAGATTTTATTGTATGCACGGATGATAGAACAATTATATGAACTGAGTACCTATTTCATAAACAACTAATACATGTATAATATATTTTCAAAATAGTATAGTTTTAAACCTTTCCACTATCATTCAAATTTATTCCATCTCGTGAAGTCTGACCTTGAGAACGTAAACGTTTATTCGATTTAGACGATTTGTTATCCATCATGAGTTTTCAAATGTAACCAATTCCAAGCAAGAAGAACTATATATGCATGTTTATCAAATAAAAAAAAGCTTACAATCATGCGTCGCGTTTCACAAATAAAAATGATTGAGAATATAGGAAAAATTTCAACATCTAAGTGTTGTTGTTTGAAATTAAATATGTAATTAAAAAATGCTTCGAAACATTGATCATGAAAAAATCAAAAATAAAATTAGAGCATAGCGACTACTAATGGACAAAATTCTACATCAAATGCATCGGTTTCTTCTATAATGTAAAAAAGAAAGACGCAAATCTATAATATGTTGATTTAAGAGATTTAAGCACAAAAGAGAAATCCCCTTTAATTAATTACTACATGTTGCTACTCGGAATTTTGAACCAATTCAGTTATTAATTTACCGGTTAAACCTTCCGCACCTTCTAGAAAAAATCATAAGACCCAAATTTTGATGCCAAGCAATAACATTGGCCCCGTTGATCCCTAACAACAACATCTATACCACCCCTATGTAGACTCTACGTACTCAACCGTAGCATCAAAATTAGTTAATATGATACCAAGATCAGGCGGCAACCAAGCTGCTGCAACAGTTGGCTATGCAACACCTAAAGATCTTTTACAGACTCTACTTATCTTAATCATCCTTAAAATATTAATGCATGAATAATCTAATAAAGTTAATATCAATCATAAAAAATTCATCAACATACATAAATTGAAATTTATATTCAAAATGTTCCATATAGTGAGTAGAGTATATAAGAGTAGAAGGTAATATTTGAATAAATAATGAGTAAAAAGTAGAAAACGTGTGAGAATTCACGTAAATGTTGACAAGATGATAGTTTTTATTTGATCCAATACGTTATTTTATTGCTAATTTTTTAAGTGTCCATTGTAATCGGACTCCTAAATAAATATTGATTTATTTGATAAATGGAGGGAGTATTAAGTATTGCATAAATTCTCTATTTTTAAACTTTTATTATTTCAATTTATATCATTTAACAAACCTGCATAATGTTTAATTTAATAAATAAATAATTTAATTACATTTGATCCCTCTAATAAATTTTGTAATAACATCGGGACCCCTGACATTTCAACAATAACAGATTGGTCCCTTAACAATTACATATTGGTCCCTAAAGATCCATTTTTTGGATCAATATATAATTGTTTAGGGACCAATCTGTTATTGATAAATGTTATGGCCCCAGATGAATTAAGTGTGTTTATCGAAGTTAGGTGTAATTTTCCCATTAATAAAATATTCAAGGTTGGTGTCTATGGATTCGTCTTGTCGCGGTGAATCTATATATATGTTCAAAATAATTTTCGGAGTTTTGTAGATAAATATATATGGGATTAAATAAAAATTACATATGGATTGAACATACTAAAAATAAATCATGATAGTTATATTGTGCACTACATCTTAACTACATAAAATGTTCCACATACAACATGTCAAATTTAAAATTCTAACAATCAATTAAAATACACTTTGGGAAAAGCTAACCAATAGGAATGATCGATAGTGTCACGTCAGCATGACACATGGCTATGCTTAGAGAGCTTGAAAATGTATTATTTTTACTAAATTAAAGTAGTATAATAATCTGGGTGCGTGGGAAAACTACAATTGAAGTTCAATTTCATAAATCACGGTACAATTGAAGAGAACAGAGGAAAAGACCACTCTCACCAATTAGGCGCGTGTATTAAACGCCATAAAATCTAAATCGTCAAATACCGATCGACATATCTTAAACCTCGATGGAAGCTCATTTTATCCCGTCTCTTTCCAATTCACGATTCTCATCTACTTGGATCCACCGACTGCTTCATCTTTCTGACATACTTTCTTGGTAAATTAAGTTTATGAATTTATTTGTCTTGCTCCCTGCATCATGTAGATATTAATTATGTGAGATTTGGAGACAAATTGGTCCATGAGCCAATTGGACAACAGAGTACCGGTGGACAAGGATACTCGGTGAGTTGAATTGGAGCGCCTGAGTTTCGGTAACTCAATAAACTTAGCGAGTCGTTGATTGGACGGCAGAGAAGAAGGTTTTTCAGGAGATGTTGGAGATCGGACTCGGTGAGTTGAAGGAGCACCAGCTCTATTTCTTCCATAAATAATGGACTTGGCAACGCAAAGATTCAATTTTCTTGAGCAATCTGTTCAATGAAATGCTCTCAGTCTCGACACAACAATGGTGTGTGTAATTCAGTGTAATCAATTCGAACGAGTAAATCTGAAGCTCGACTTTTATGAGAATTGAATTTGCCAATAGTATATGTAGATCGATCTGGAAACTTGAATTTTATGAGAATTGAATTTGTCGATGGTTTGCATATATGACGATAGTGCTGGAGGAATGTGCTTCCTATTTTTTATGCAATTTTTTATCTCATCGTATACCCCATTCAACTCAGCATTACCCCTTATTAAGATTTCTTGATTCTTGAAAGAATTGATTAACCAAGAAAGTATATAAGCATCAATCTAGCTAGCAAGTTTTCTTCTGTATTTCATATGTGTGTGTCAAGATAGCAAATTTGATTCCCCTTTCTTTTCTTAGAGAGTAGTGCATTTTTTGCACAATGGTCATATAGATCTGTTGTGACTTGTGAATGAAATATTGACTGTTTGGGAGTGGATTTGAAACTGAATTTTAGCATAGTTATGTGAAAACGGATAGAATCATGGTCTTTACCCAAGTTTTCTACTCTTTATTTCGATGAGCAATTTGTCTGACCAATTTAGTGGATTTTAGTCTATCTGCAAATTTTATTGTAGTGTTTAATTTCTAAGTACCGTGTATAATTTATCACAAAGTCTCATGAGAGACGATCTCTATATAACTTATCTAGAGATGGTATTTGTTATCAATAAAATCATCCATGTTATTAATCAAAACATCTATATTATTAACGAAATAAGTCTTCATGTAATATGAAAAAACACCAATGTTGAGAACATATGTGTTTTGATTAATAACATTGATGATTTTCTCGACAATATAGGTCTGTCTCTAAACAAATTATCTAGAGACCGTCTCTCAGAAGACTTACTCATAATTTATTGACTTTAGCTTTGTATATGATTATCATAATTAGCACAAACTATAAATGTGGATCACACATAGTCGGTTAATGGTAACTGATTCACTAGCTTAAACATGGTGTTATCACTATGAGGGGTTTGATTCAATTGTTACTTCTAAAACGAGTCGTATCATGTTAATAAGAGTCGTAAGTAAAAATTACAACTATTAATAAGAGCCATGAAGGTCTCAGAAGGGTGTCTTAATCACAAATTTTGATGACATGGAAAACGAGGTAGTATAAGGAAACATAACGTCAGTATAGAATATGAAAACACGCATAGCGTTTTATACAAATTCTTACCGTAATTTGATGAAGCCACTTCAGATCATGAGAGGATGTTGAACACAACAACTTAAAAACAAATTCAACTTACCTCTTTATCATATCCTTCTCTTCATATATAAAATCCAAAAACTTTGTTCTTAAGGAAGTGTAAATAAACGTGGAAGAAACATCTAACGAGACAAGTATGTATATAGCAAGAAGATATTACATTAGTAAATGAGCTCGGAAAAAGAATTATCGGTGCGAACACTGGGGAAAGTATGTTGTAATACCGAGAATATCCCTGAAATCGAACGACGGTCTAAAATGTCCAATACCTTTCAAGAGGGAATAGTTTCCAAGGTTATGATTTGTAATGACGATAAACAAGCCACATGGACATACAATGGACATGGTTAGGATATATTTGCCACAATCAATTTTTCTCTAAGTTGATCTATATAACGCTTCACACGCTACGCGTGTGACTCGAGTTCTACTATATATATATATATATATATATATATATATATATATATATATATATATATGTATATATAAGAAACACACTGTAGATAGAGACATAGAAACATAGTTTATATATATTACATATCAACCCCAATAAAAAACCACTTGCCAAAAACACCCCCAACCCAAGAAAGGGCAAGAAGGTGGGTCGGACCGTCTATGATACGGGTCGTTATATATATGCTAGAAACCAGCAGAAATAATCACAAATCGCCATTTACATCTGTGCTTCTTTCTCTCACTACTTTCTCTCTCTAAATTCTCAAGAGAAAAAGCTCGATTCAACCGTGAATTCACCGGAAAAATGCTACAATCGATCGATCGGCAATGTTAGTTGCTATTTCTTCAGGAATCTGCAGAAAAAATGAACGACAAAAAAGGTTAGACATGATTCGAACGAATTTGTGATTTTTTTCAACGTTTTCAACCGATTTGATCGAGAAATCAAGCTATATAGTTGATATTATGATTGATTACATACTGATACATAGTTTATTCATGTTTCGAATGATAAAATAACTTTGAATCCATATAGATCTGAAAAAATCAAGTTCGAAAAATTGTAGATCTAGAACTTTTCATCTATATATATTTTCGTGTTTTGATGGTAACTCATTGATGTTATTGTTGTTTATGCATTCACAAGGTGTAATCATACTTGCATAAGAATCAGACAGTGTATTTATTCAAGATCTGACCTCAATCATCAACTCAGATCTGGAAAAATAAGGTATACAACGTTTTTATGTTAATTTCTGTATGTGCTATGTTTTCAAGAATATTACCTATGTTCTCTGGAAAATGTCCTATGTTTTCATTCAAAACTTGACAGTCATTTTGTGATATGTTTTTCGACATGTTATTTGAATTATATTTTTTACTGTATTTCCTATGTTTTTACGTATATTTACTATATTCTCACCAATATACTTTATGTTCTTAACAATATCTACTATGTTTGCTATGAAATAGTTGCCCATTAATGTTGTTGTTGTTGTTGTTTATGCATTCACAAGGTGTAATCATGCTTGCATAAGGATCGGACAGTGTAATCTATCAAGATCCGACCTCAATCATCAACTCAAATCTGGAAATAAAATGTACACAACGTTTTATATGTTCTTTCCTGTATGTGCTGTGTTCTCAATAATATCACCAATGTTCTCTAGAATATGTCCTATGTTTTCATTCAAAATATGATAGTCGTTTTGTGGCCTGTTTTTCGACATATTATTTTAAATTCTGTATTTTTAATGTATTTCCTATGTTTTTACGTATATGTACTATCTTCTCATCAATATACCCTATGTTTTCAACAATATCTATTATGTTTGCTAGGAAATAGTCACCCATTATTGTTGTTGTTGTTGTTGTTGTTGTTGTATTCACAAGGTGTAATCATGCTTGAATAAGGATCGGACGGTGTTTTGATTCAAAATCTGACCTCAATCATCAACTCATATCTGGAAAAAAAATTGTATACAACGTTTCTATATGTTCTTTCATGTATGTGCTATGTTCTCAAAATATTACCTATGTTCTCTAGAATATGTCCTATGTTTTCATTCAAAACCTGACAGTCGTTTTGTGTCCTATGTTTTCATTCAAAACTCGACAGTCGTTTTGTGCTCTGTTTTTCGACAATATTATGTTGAATTTTATTTTTTACTATATTTCCTATGTTTCTACGTATATGTGCTATCTTCTCACTAATATACCCTATGTTCTTAACAATATCTACTATGTTTGTTATGAAATAGTTGCTCATTGATGTTGTTGTTGTTTATGCATTCACAAGGTGTAATCATGTTTTCATAAGGATCAGACGGCGTTGTGAGGAGGAGGAGGAGGAGGAGGAGGAGCAGGAGGAGAAGGAGAAGAAGAAGAAAAGTTATTCAAGTAACAAACTCATAACTATCCTTACTGTGTTGATGAAGTTATACGACAAAAGTGTTGATGAAAAGATAAAGGAGAGGGAGACAAGAGCATTGGCGAAGAAGAGAAATGTTGAGTTAAATGCAACAGATGAGCAAAAGAGATAATGAACCTGAAATTAAGTAGATAGAGATCAAGAAGAGGTTTGGAAAAAGACAGAAGAAATAGCGTTATATGTTCCTTTTTTTTACAGATGTATGAATAGTAGTACAACATCTAATCGAATTATATAGGTTCTATTTTGAATATAATCTTGTTTTTTGTATCATGATTTTATATGTTGTGAATGATCTAGGTTCTATTTGAATATAATCTTGTTTTTTGATCATTTTTATGGTTTTTAAATATGTTGAGTTCATGATCTTTACAAATTGTTGAGTTCATGGATGAATATGTTGATACCATAGACGATTATATTTAGAACATGGACTAATATTGTTTACCAAACCACTTATATTCTCAACCAAATGACCTATGTTAATACCCCATGATTGTCGTGTAGTAATTGATGCTCTGTCAACTGAAAATCTTATGTACATGTTCTCTACATGGAGTTTGAATATTTCAAAGGTATTGTATTTCAATGTTATTTATTCATCCATGATCTCAATATATTCATTCATGATCTCAACATATTCATCCATGTTCTATACATTTACAACCATGTTCTATATTGCTTAGATACTCAGATATGTTCCCAACTATTACATCCATGTTTTCAACATACTAATCTATGATACCAAAAGACAAGATTATATTGACACAAAGAAAAAACATATGCTACGCTATTTCTTCTGTCTCTTCTTTCCAGCAGCCTTCTCCACCTGCTCATCCGTTGCATTTAAACTCAGTTCATAAATCAACCATATAATTTTTTTAGGCTGCCATATGGTAGTCTTTTTTTTAAGAACAACATGCTCCTCCTCATCTTTGTCCTCTTTAAACTTAATAGACACAACATGTGTCATGCCCCCTCTTCCCATGCCACACTCTCAAACTCACATCATTAGACTTGAATATCTTGCCCTTATTAGCCCTACACTTCTTCTCTAAAACAACACCTATATACATAAAACAAAATAATAAAAAAACATATGTTACCAATCATTTTTTTCTATGTTCTCAACCATATATCCCATGTTATCAGGCAATTCATATATGTTCTCATCAAAATATTATAAGAACGTGGCATATAGAAAAATCAGATGTTAACAAAAAACAATTACATATTCTCAGTCCTATAGGCCAAGTGGTAGAGAATATGGATTACACTGCAAAAAAAAAAAAAAAAAAAAAAAAGATATTCATATACGTAAACATAGTGGATATTGCTGCGAACATAGAGTATATTGGTGAGAAGATAGTGCATATACGTTAGATCATAGGAAAATACAATAAAAACCAAAACTCAAGGTAATATTGCAAAAAACAGAGCATAAAATGACTGTCAGGTTATAAATGAAAACATAAGACATATTCCAGAGAACATGGGCAATATGGTTGAGAACATAGTCATATAGAAAGAATTTAAAAACATTGTATACCTTATTTTTTCATATCTGAGTTGATGATTGAGGTCGGATTTTGAATGAAAACATTGGTCAATTCATATGCAAGCATGATTACGCCTCAGACAACAAAAAAAATTGCAAAAAAAAAAAAGAACTTGAACAAAACCCTAGAACACAAAAAATTGAAAAACAAACGAAATCGCGCAACGATAACTATAACAAAACACTTATAAAGAGCAGTTGCATGACAGAAAATGGGAGAGAACAGTAGTGACAGGTGAAGAAACTGTCTAAAAAGGAAGAAAGAAAAGAGCCTTATAAACCTGACTCGCGATAAAGTGGTACTGACCCGGATCCGCGTGAGGATACGCGAAAATAGGTTAAATATACATGTTTAATGGTAAATTGCAAAACAGTTCCGTTTCTAGATAAATTAACTAAAAACCGTTTCTTATGAGACTTTGTGTGTGTGTGTGTGTATATATATATATATATATATATATATATATATATATATATATATATATATAGATTCTTAACTGGTGAGCAGACCATAAATCAGCTTCAACTTGATAAACATGGTTAGCAAGAAATACTAGCTAACAATTTCTTAATCACGTAAAAGATTAGAGAGTGCATGAATGACTTGATATATTTGGCCAAAGATTGATGATTCTCATATAAACAGAATTAATTGATATAATACAGATGCTAAATATCCTATGTCTGCTACACACTAGATGAATCTAAAAGCAAGTCATGCATCTATATATCTACATCCCAAAACCATTGACAGCATTGGTAACTCCAGACTAGCCAAACTTTGTCATCTACAAACCAAAGCAAAACTATACACTTCCACAAGATCAATGGTATGCGTTTGTGTTTCTGGGTTGATACAATTCCAGTCTATTTTTCGCCTCATAAGCTATAGCGTGGATGTTTTCGTCCTGCATCAGATGTGCTTGCTTCGTAGCCCATTCTACAGCGATCGGCACATTTTCCTGGGACAATACTTCATTATCGGGAACATTTATCGCGATGTAGCACATTAACACAAAGCAAGGAACCTGTACCATTAGCTCACCAAAGTAAACCAATGGAGACAAGTGCTTAATACCTCCTTCGCTTATTATCGCCCTGCTGTGAGTGTCAGATAGAAAATTGTCATCAGGGTGGGTGAACTTGTTCAGAGCTATTGCCGCCTCAGATGAAACTTCCGGCTCCCTATCCTCAAGCAACGCCACTAATGGAGGAATAAATCTTGTCTCAGTTCGACGGAAAGTTCTGGCCAGATTCCCAACAGACCTAATACTTGGAATAAGCAGTTCACAATCCGCTTTCGTGATGATTCTAAGAAACTGGTCCACCACAGCTTTGGCAGGTGGTGAAGTTGGCTTAAAAGCCGATCTTCTCAACTCCTGATCCTGTTCGGCTACAGCAGTGATTTCCATCAGTGCCATCGCAGAATTGTACTTTACTTCCTCTGGACCCTTTTCTAATAGAACTGCGAAGCATAACAGCGCTCTTGATTCAGTTATACTCCGGCAAATGGTTACGTTCCCGGCACAAAGGTATCGTAGAGATCTAGCAGCCATTGCCTTCATCTCTGCCTTGGTGGCAGGATCCTCATATTCTCTTCCCTTAATGCTACTGCCAGCATAGGCAACGTGATGCTTATGCTGATTGTGATGGTGATCGTGGTTCTGGTTACCCTTCGTGTTCTTTTGACCACCTTTCCCATGACTACCCTGTGACTGTGCGTTCTCTTTAGGAGGTGCATTTGATTTCTTCGCCATAGTATTGGTGATCACATTGTGCATTTGGCTAGTGGATTCGCTCCCCATAGGATGCCTCGTTTGATTCTGATACTCATCGTCACTCCTATTACTACCATCACCGGCCTTATTCGAGCTAGAATTTGCCATCACAACTGTATGAATAGAAATGGCCTGTTTACTAGCTATAGCATACTTACTGTGCTCCTGAATGGTCTCAAAAGCTAGATGACTCACGAGCAACCGGATTGTATTATTCTGCGCAAAATGATCCTGACACTTGCGATGATGCGCTGCCAATTCGGACACGGCCCAAGCCACCACAACCTGTACCTTCATATGCCCTTCCTTAAGAATCTTAGCAAAAACCTGACAGACACCACCATTCACAATCTGTTCCACACTCTCAGGATCCCTCCCGAGCAAACCAATCGCCCTGGCAGCGTTCTCCTGCCCTTCCATCCTCCCCTCCTTTGCCAACTTCAATAACGGTGCCACCCCGCCTTCCTCAATAATCAATTTCCCATACCTGTCGTTGTCGCGTGCCAGCGACACGAGCGACGCAGCAGCATCCGACCGTTCCTCCAACGAACCGGAACATAAAACCGCTATCTGTTCCCAAATCAAGCACAAAATCGGCTCGTTCGCTGCAATCGGGGGCAAACCAAGGTAATCATCGTCCCGGTCATCAGCAGGAGTTGAGACACGAAGCAGCCAGGACACGTCTCCAATCGAATTCTCCAGCTGTTGGGAGATTTTTCGAAAAGAACCGTTGGGTATGATGGTGAATATACGTCTGAAACCATTGGCCCGGCATTTGAAGACGAGGGTCAGAGCTTTGTCCAGGACTTGCTCTGTATCATCCATGATTCGTCTCGTTGGGCGTTCATAGAGATCAGCTGATGAACGTGCAGCCTGGCGGAGAAGATTTGCGAGTTTTTCGGTCTTAGCCTTGATCTCAAGGCAATCTTGCCGGAAAGAACTGACATCATCCGCAAGCTTGACAACCTGATCGGCATAATTGATCCGTTTTGCGAGGAGTTTTCCCACTATGTTGTCCGCTTTGTCCGCCATTGTTACAGCGGACTATTCCTTTTTTAGATACAAAATCCAAAACACAATACAAAATGTTCTTGAATTCGAACAATATGTTGGTTAAATTCTGTTAAAATGATGGCAATGTGGGAGCACGGTGGCGCACGGCGGTGGTTGTGGTGGCGAGAGAAGGGTGAATGGAATGATGAAACGCATTTGTCTCAATGCAAGTTTTGTCCTTTGATGTCATTAAACCTGAATTAGACTGTTACAACCTTATTAATAGGGATTTTGTTGGCTGCCAGTTAAACTTCTATTTCACAGCAATTTTATTACATGTATTCACAATGAAGGCCTTTTAATCATGTCTAGTAACATTTGCTCTCACATTTCATTACATCTCATCCATGTAAGGTCTGGTATCATGTCCTGATCACATTCTATGAATCTAGTATCAAGGCCAATGCTTTGAGAGTCCAAGCCTTGCAATTTGCAACAAGAAGTGTGCCCTACCTCATAACAACTGGGAAAAAGAATCAATACTTCCCTACAACTATAACTAATGTTTTCTCATTGATAAAGTCTAAAGACGGACTTTTATTACAAAAAAAAAAAAAAAAAAAAAAAAATCGATATGATCTAAGGTAATTTATGATTAAACAAAATTCTAAAAGTTCAAGCAAAATGATACTAAGCGTTTTGACTAGTAGTTTCATCCAATGTTAAATGATACTAATTGTGATTCTAAATAATATTCTTATACATTGTCGAGTCAACCATACTAACTTTTTTATGCGATGTCCTTGTAGTGTAACACCTCAAAGTCTAATTTTGTTCACACTAGCCGATATATGCAACGAATTCAATCGAGCTAACGCTGAACCCTCAGTGTCATTATTGACACACAAATGGATATTGGGTGCACGTAAGGGGATTCTGATTATTTGGGGTCATTATAGTATCAAAATTATTTACGATGTTGGCAGAAGAGAGAAAAGAAGTCACAAGTGGATGACCCCAAATATGCATGCCACTTGCTCATGAACCTCTTTCTCCAGAGAAGCCCCAAGGCGCAATGTTTGCTTTTCGTCCCAACTTTATTTGTTTCTGTGTTCACCTAGAAGGGTCATGGAAATAAGAATTTTCCGTATGCAACCAAATAAAGCTTGCCAAAGTCGTCCAAAAAGGAAAAATGACAGTGATACCTCAGTCTAATGATACTAATAATAATTGAACCTGAATAACATAGAATAATCCGCTGCCTTCTATTGACAAACTACTGGATTTTCTTCACGAATCTGATTTTTATTTTATACGAGTGGTGAGTGAGGTAAGTCTAGTAGTGAAGGAACCAATAAAAGCCGCATTGCATCAATACAGAAGTACAATATGCAACTCTGACTTGCTAATTAAACTAAGCAAGCATTCAACACTCAACAATATTATACTCCTTATCCTTCCAATGGAAAATTAGATACACCTTCTGGCATTGCTCACACTCTGAAGAATGAATACGCGTGAAACCATTGCTACAGTGAGTGGTGAGACTATCGGGGAGGGTGTAGGGTCTAATAACCCCCTTCCAATGTAGTCTGATGCACCATGTTGAAAATTACATGTGCTTCTCTAATTTCCATGTGCATCTCTCAAGACATTATCATGCACCTGCTTCACCTATTTTAAACAAATAAAACCTCGCCTCCATTTTATCTGTCAGTTCCAGAAGGCGAAGCTTCAGATGCATCCACATTAGGTTTATCTGATTCTTCTTTTCCATGTATAATTTTCTGAACTAGCCAAGTGGCCAACATAACTGGATAAAAGAGCATTTCATCTTCGGACTGTGAGAGAAGTTGAAATAGAAATTTGATAGCTTCCACTCCTCAGAAAGATTAGAGAACTTAGAACAATGAAAAAACAAACGGTTCATCGTTTCCTACTTCTATTCTCCTTTCGGCCGCCACGGCCAGTGGCTCCCTAACCATGTAGACAAGATAACCCTAAATGCACAAATACCACATCTTTTACTTTCAAAAAGGGAGATTGTTAGGCCTCATCCTATTCTTGAAAGGAAACAAAGTTAACAAAAAGAAGACAACATATTACTTTCACAACTTTAAACAATAAACAGCCAATATATTAACATCAAGCCACCAAAATACAAATAAATAACAAATCTAAATAATTACACAACTCATATTTACCAAATTCAGAACTCGGTCGAGTTGAGTCCATTACCCTTGTTAACTCGGTACCTCGCCCGAGTCACCCCACCTTCCATAACCGCCTCCCAATCCACCTCATCCCCATCCCTCAACTCCTCCTGCCCCCTCAACCCCTCCAATATCCGCCTCGCTTTCTCCCTCGCCCTGTCGCTCCCTTTCTCCACCACCTCCCTCAACACCTCTACCGCCCCCACCTCCCTCGCCAACCCCTTAAACCGCAAACTCCCATGACTCAGTGCATGTAGCGCCGCAACACAATTCTCCTGAGTAGACTCACTATCCAGCTCACTCTCACACCTCAACACCCTAACCAAATGCTCCACCGCATTTGCATCCAGCAACGCCGACCGTCCTTCATCACACGCCGCTAGATTACACACAACCAAAACCACACGCGCCGCCACTTCCGAATCATTCAACAGCCCCAATAAAACACCAACAGCACCTAACCTCATTATCTTCACCCTATTACTCTGCACCAACGTCAGATGGTAAAGGGCCAAAGCCGCATCCTGGCGGCTCCGCCTCGTACCGGATCTCAGCTCGTGTAGCAACGGCTGAAGAGCACCGAGCACACCAATTGCAGTTTTATTCTGATCTTCAAGAACCAAGCTGAAAATAGCACCTGCAACGTGTTCCCTAGACTCCCCAAACCCGTTCTTCAGAACATCAATTAAAACCGGAACAATTCCAGCCCTCACTATCTTCACCTTGTTCCCTTTCTCAAGAGACAGATTCACCAGCGCTGCCGTGGCATTTGTCTGAACTGCCACATAACGAGAGCCCAACAATGGCTTCAAAGCTAACAGAAGTCTCTCCGTACAGAGCACTAACCTAGCTTCTTCATCAGCTTTCGTAGTTTTTCTCAACTGAATCACAGCCTGCTCTTGCTCGTAAACATCCAAACTCGTCATCCTATTAACAAAGCTCTCATCCTCTGACGATATAGAAGAAGAGGACAAAACCTTATTGACATCGTCGGAGATGAAATCGGAAGAGGTTGAAGGGGAAGGGGAAGAGGAGTAGGAGAAGCAAGCAGGACGAGTGGCAAAAGGTAAAAGCGGAGTGCCATTAGCAATCACAGACTCTTCCGAGCTCGAAGTAGAGCACAAATTCCTCGAATTCAACTCTGTCAACGAATGAGAGAACATACCAGGAGAAGGCTTAGCCCCAGTTTTCTCCGATACAGTATCCATCATAGAACGGACGGCCGTTTCCACATCCGAGTACATAGGCGGGTTGGGTCGGGTCGACCCGGACTTGGAGCACCAGCTCAGAATAGCAGTTTTGAGTGTTAGATTCGGAATCACAGTGGAAAAGCCCGGCTTGGACCCGTCGGAAAGTGTAGGAACGAAGTTCAAATCCGAGCAAACTTGTATTGAGAGACGCTCGAAGGTGTGGCCGGAGGAAACTACCACGGGATCGGCCATGAGAGACTTTGAAATTGGGCAGAGAAACTCCGGCGGTGGGTGAGGAGCTGGTTTGGGAGATCTGTGGAAGGAGATTCGCCAGCGGCGTGGCTTGCCATTTCCGACCATGGTGGATTGGTGAGGTGAGCTAGGGTTGATGGTTGATTGAGTTCATTTGGGGGAAAGAGAAAGGAAGAAGAAGATGAGGGTGTGAAAAGGATTTGGTCTATTGAAGTTCTCTGGAGATTAGATAGGGTTTACTGTTGGGATTTGATATCAATTTTGGGGTGGAGAAGAAAGAATCTCGGTGGACTCAGTCAGTCAGTGTATTTTCCTAAAAAAAAAGTCACTCAGTGTATAATTGGGAGGTGAGAGAGAAATGTTTGACGTTTGTTCGTTTCGTTTTGGAAGGGAATCGAGTGTTTGAAAAGGAGGGCAATTCGCTCGGTCGTTACATCTTGTAGAGGGTTTTTTCTACCCTGTGTGTACCTTCTATGTAACGTACAAGGCATATTGTACAAATATTTAAAGCAAGATAACGTATTACAGATATCCAGTTTTGGTGATGTACACCTTCTAATTTTGATTCCATAATGTGACAACCTGCGCAAGGTGTTGGAATGCTTTCAATTTTTTGTTTTTTTGAAAATGGAAATTCATTAATATTTAGATAAGTCTAATGGAGCTACAGGAGTCTTTAGCTATACATCCAAAAGCCACGCAGAGCAAATATCATAAATAAAATTAAGGCAAGCTAAGTTATTACAAAATGTGCCTTCTTGGGCCACTAGCTTCTTTTGCTAGGCAATCTGCTACCATATTTTCTTCTCGATAGACAACAGATATCTTCACTTGCACCATGATTTCTACCATTCTGTTAATTTCTTCACGGATGATTTGTTGGTGTGGAGTAGCTGCATCCTGCCTATTTATACAAGATAGAAGAAATTTTGAATCAGTTTGTACATAAACAGAATTTATTTGGTCCATCTTGCATAATTTTAGACCATTTTTAAGGGGCAGTAATTCTGCTGTGTTGTGGTATGTGTTAGGAATATATGTTTAAATTTTGATCAGCAACCTAATGACTTATCTTAGCTCAGAAAGGTGGTTAGTACTCTTGGTTCACTTGAACACTGTAAAATAGGAAACTCACTAAATATGATAGTCTAGCTAATCTTGTATAGGATGTTAGGACTCTGAATGTAATTTTTATTTTCTAAAAAGAAGACCAAGAAGAAGGCATCCAGCAGGAAAAGTTCAACGGATTTGAAGATTTGAAGACTGTACAAGATTGTTGAAGACAAAGGTTTCCAGATACCTATGACCAGATATCTTGAAGACACAAGCGTTTTTAAATAAACAGTGTTGCAAAAGATATCTGAGAAATAAAAGGTTTCTGAGACGAGGAAAGTGCCCATAGATATCTACACTCAGATACCTTGGACATAATCTATGTTTCTGAAATAGTATATTATAACAAGTTGTTTCAACAAGTGATATATGGAGTTGTGATAAACTCTTGAAAAGGACGTGCACAGCATCAGAGAAATCTGATAGTATAAAGATCTCTGATACCATGCATAGTTCCGTTGGCACTACAGGACAAAAGTATAGTACAATGCATTAAATGCGGACGAGATGTACGAACAAAAGCGGTAACCGAAGAAGAAGACAAGCGTCTTCTGATTATACTCAGATATCAATAGTTTGAATTTGATTTAAGCCTAACGGATACTATTCAAACGGCACTCAAATTCATCTATAAATATCAACACTTAGACTGCTTGAGAACACACCTTAGAACACACAGAACTTAGAACACCTGAATTAACATTGATTACTCTCACAAGTTCTCTCAAGCACACTACTTACCTTCAAGCTTTCTGTTGCGACCAAAGCTCTTGATTCTAAGTAGCACAGAAGTTCTAAGTGTCCTGATCCTTAACAAGCATTGTTATTTGTGAAAGAGTTGAACTAAGATTTCATATCTGAGATTCATTCTCTTGAACACTTATCATAGACTTGGTCGAGAAAGAACAAGATACCATACATTGCAAAGTGTATTAAGTATACTTGATTCATAGAGCTATCTACATGGCGAACAAGTTATTAAAGAAGCTCACGACAAACTACCTTAACTTGACACCTTAATCGGGCGTGGAGTCTGAAGTACTTAGTTTGGGAAACTAAGGAATAACTCCAAGGTTACTGAGCATAGGAAGTACTTAGTTTGGGAAACTAAGGAATAGCTCAAAAGGTTTCTGAGTACAGGAAGTACTTGGTTGTGAAAGTCGGGGAATAACTCAGGGGGAACACTTGGTTGGGAACCTAGTGTATTTAGGAATCAATAGAAGATACTTGTAAGGTTACCTCATTTATCTGTCTTAGTGGATTCTAGGTCTGAGAAAGGCCGAAGTGGATTAGTTGAAGGATTACATACCTTGGATACCACTATAAAAATACTTGTGTTATTTACTTTATGCATCTTATTACCTGCTTAATTTACCTTGCAAAGTATTTACACCTATCTTGCTGAGCACGTGCACTTATCACAGAAAAGTCTTCCGCTCTCTGAAATTAAGCATAAAAAATCTTCACAGATATCTGAGAAACCGTGTTTATCGGCAAAAGTTTTAAAAGACTATTCACCCCCCCCCCCCCCTCTAGTCGTTTACTTTGCCGTTATCTGGACCAACAAGTGGTATCAGAGCGGGAGGTAAGCCTTCTGCACTGAACCTATATGTTGAGGGGTAAAACCTCGAACACTAACTAAACTATTACAAGTAACCTAATCCAGGATCCGCCTCCTACTTGAAGTCCGAGAGCTAGAGTACCTGAAAGGACTAAGTGGGGGGGGGGGGGTTAGAATGGGTTACCCGGATTGCATATGTCAATCCGGTAAGAGACTTTACTCGAGAGAGTTGGAAGCTCTCAATGTAATGAATTCTGAGGAAGGTTATCATGCCCTGAAACACTTACCTTAAGGTCTTGGACCTTGTGCTATATTTATAGTTATCATGTACTTATGAAGAGGTTCATAAGATGATGTCAAGTGTATGATTCAGATTTGGACACCAATGCTACCATTGGCCCAAGCCCAATAGTGAACAGTAGTCCAATACCGATTAGTGGGCCTGGGAGGGTATTTTGGACCTTTTCCCTCTGAAATCTTATTCATTTGTTGGGTCCGTGTTAGTCCTCGAGATCATGCCTTGGTTGATCTGCGTTGGGTAACTCTGGATGTCAGAGCGAGAGTCTCAGGAAGTATCTCGATGGTTACATTATATCGTTTGGTCTTAATGTGATGGTGGCGTCAGATTCTCTCGAGGTCCGTTTGACATCTAGGGCCGATCTGTGGTACTTGGAAGGACCATGTGACCTTTTGTCAGGTTCAGAAGTCGTACACCTAGCTTGGTCGGACCTAGCTGAGAAGGTGTGTTGACTTGTAAGTACTAGTTAACCAGGAATGGTTTCCCTTAGGTCGGACCTCATGAAGGTCGGACTAGTACTGAATTGGCTATTTCAGCCTCAATGCACTCTAGGACACGCTCTATGGCACACTTAACGGATTGGAAACATGTCCGTATCAACATATGTCCCCCTAGTTTCCAAGTATCTTAGTAGAAGATAGTTGGTAACTATGAAGAGAACAAATGTGTTGTGGAGCGTGTCCGAATCGTTAACTGAAAAAAGGAAAAAATCCTTTTTGTTGGGATCCGTCGTCCGTGTTCTTAGGAATTCAATATATCTCTCGGCCCCCTTTTCTTTCTACGTCAGGTTATGTAATAGCTCGATGCAGCAAATGGAAAAATATTTATATCAAGATATATAGATCCGAGTACGGTTAGGATCTGACGAAGTCCTCTGTGGAAGAGTGTATAGGAAGTTATCCGTTGGACCGAATATGTGGAATGGTCCACCTGGGCCGATGAACAGTTATTCAAAAGGCCCAATGAGTTGCCTGTCCGGCCCACGGGGAAAGATCCCAGGTAAAGCGATGCGACCGTTGGATTGGAAAGTTTCAACGGTTGGGATTTTAAACCCAATTGATGTGACGCCTCTGATGAGCATTAAATGTGATGTACTGTTAGCCAGCCATTTGTGAACCGGCACAACCATTGGATTAAAAAGATCAACGGTTGGGGTTTGAATCCAAGTGATGTGACTCTTGGCTTTCCCAAATTGCGAGAATCAAATTCCCTCGTCATGCGTCCGCAGTAGTGATAACGGATGAATTTGGAGAATTAAACGCAGACGGACTTCTTCCTACTTGTCCGTCGAAGGTTAAGCTTGAGGACATTCCCGAGTGGAGGCGGAGGTGGGAGATTCCCGATTCCGTTGAAATTATGGTTTCCGAGCCCGGGCATGCATTCTACAATCCGCCCGCCGGGTACATGTGCGTGCATGAAGTGGCCTTTGCTTGTGGATGGAAGATCCCTATTGTGTCCGAACTGAAGCACATCTTGAACCATATTGGTATTGGTCCGAGTCAGGTTATCCCAAAGTCCTTGGGTAACCTTATTTGTTTCGTGATTTTTTGTAAGAAGAAGGGGCAGCCAGTAAATTTTGAAAACTTTAGGCAGCTCTTTCACGTTTCGTTCAGTCCGGGGAATCCCCTTTTCTATACTTTTGTAAATAGAAAACCCTACAACTTCATCTCGGACTCCATTTCATCTTTGGGGTCGAAGTGGTGGGATAGGTACATTTTTGTGCGGATGGCACTGAAACCTGGGATGTCCTAGAGGCAGCGAGAGCAATGGGGGATGCCAACAAAGTTCCTAAGGGAGAGCATCCCGGACTTGCGCCCCCTTCCGAAGAACGTGGCTCCGTGGGTGGCGTAGATCCATAAGAAGAATGACCCACCTACGTACCCGTTCCACAGATTGATCTGTCAGCCGCTGCCTTACTTATGCGGACTGACCGACGCCGTGGAAGTTGGAGGAAAGACGGACTTCAGTAAGGATTTTTAACTTAGGATTTGTGCTTTTCTTTCTTTGGAGTGCTCTGTCTCATCATTCATCTCCGAAATTCCGGTAATTCTTCCTTTATATGTCCGCATCTGACACTTTTATTTTGTTGTGCAGCTAACTGGTTTGATTACATCATGTCGACGCTCCGTGAGAAGAAGAGGTTGCAGAGGGAACAACAAGCTCTGGAAGTCGCCGCTGGTCAGAGGACCAAGATCATCAACACGTCCGCGGGTCCCCCTATGGCAGACCCGAAAAATGCGGCAGTATTCGCTGCGGAAGAAGAGAGGCGCAACAAGGCTGGAGAAGATCCGCAGGCCTTGGTGGTGCCTGACAAGGGCAAAGGTCCGGCAACTCGCAGTACCACTGCCTCCTAACCACCAGCTTCTGCAGCATCCGCACCTCCGCGGGATGTCGCGTCAGGATGCCATCACCTCGGGGAAGAAGAGGCGTGCAGCCTCGGATGTTTCTCTTGCAGCCAAGAGGCAACATTGTTCCGCTATTCTGCCATTGGCGGACCGAGCTGCTCTCGATGCGGAATATGAACGGAGTCGCGGACTCCCTGAGGTTGAGCGGGTTGGAGAGCTCCATGAGTTGCATCAGAGGGTAAGCAGCTTATCAATGTTTTCTTTTCCATGCTTTCAGCTTTTTATGATAGAAATATAACTTTTGTCTATGCGGACTTCCGGTAGCTCGGATGCATGATCAAGGCTATGCAGTGGAAGGCTAGGGAGCGGGCCACCATCGAAGAGGACCTCCACAAGGCGGTAGCCTCAGCGGCGGACGAGGCAGAGAAAGCTAAGCGGGCGGAAACCCACTTGAAGCAGGAGGACACTACCATAGCGAAGCTGAAGGTTAGCATGGCGACTCTTAGGTCGGATCTGGAGTGGCAGGAGAACTTTATCGGTAAGTCGATGAAGGCTTTCCTGGAATCGTAGGACTCACTCCTGGAGGACCTCCAATTTGCCTGCCTTGAGGCTGCCCGAGACTTTGTGAAGTCGGACTCCTTCAAGTTTTTCATGGCGGACAAGTCAAGCGCTTCTCGCTGGATGGGTATTCATCCGCTATCGACGATGCAGTCGAGGATTACCTCCATGAACTTTGTTGGAAGGCGCGGATGCTAATGGAGTGGAGGTCCCGTGGACAATGTGCGGATGAGCGGTTGGTCGTGTGTGAGTTTGCGGGCTGGTCACCGAGGATGGTGAGATTGGCGTCGAATAGCGGACCCTTTCTCCGAAGTGTGTCCGGATGCCCTCGAAAGGTATGTTTCGTACCTTTTGATAACTCTGAGGCTTTCCTAAAGGACTGGTACTTTATGCTTGCTCAGGTCGTCGGTCATGACGCGGATTTCAACTTTGGAATTCTGAATCTCTCGACCGTGCCCTGCCATGACTGTCCTCCTCCAATCCGCCTACAGCCGAAGAAGCCGGTCCGAGCCAACCTGCCCCCCAGTGAGGTGTCCGGGGTATGCCCCGTGAGAAATTTGTAATATTTAGAATTATTATCTTTTGATGGCACGGATTGTCGCCATGTACAATATTTACTCTCTTTCATTCGTAATAACTATCTGCAGGGCAATGCTTCCCGTGTTTTTAAATCATTACTTGCTTTCCTCTTTGTTTCCTTCTATTCGTCGTTCACATGCTGAGTTATCATAAATACACATCTCTTACAAACACGGATCGCTTTGGATGGCGTCTGATGCAAGACAATCAAACCATTATCCTTCTGATCCTCGGACCGTTCGTCTTTGCTATACCAAATTATTTTGTGGGGATGCGTAATCTTCTAGAAGGAGGAAGGTGAAACAGTGAAATAGTCATAATTACTGCGTCCTTTCATCTTCCGAGCTGTCGAATGATTGACATGTGGCGTGATCGTAAAGATCCGTCGCTACTATAAATAAGGGTATGGTAATTCTTCCTTTCTCACTGCTTTACCTCTCTGCTCTTCAGCCTTTCCTTTTTTGGAAGTTTATTTTCAAAGAAAGTCGGACTCCTATACGTAGGATGTCAGCGCTCGAGAAGCCAAGCTGAGCAAGCTCTCACTGGATCTGGCCTTGATCTTTTTGACTTGGGGAACGTCGATCTTGGAAGACCGGACGACCCCAAGTATGATGACTGTCGGCATTGGATAAATTGTGCTTGTGGAAGCATGCACCCGCCAATTTATTCCGGTAAAGGCACGGCGGATGACCCAATCGTTCTTGATCCAGAAGGGGAGGCGAGCTGAGGAGGAGAGAGATGGCGAAGATGATCCGTGGGAGGATCGAATCGGCGACAAGCTTGTCGGAATCAAGACGGTGGCTCGGAGTCTCAAGGTTCAACCTCGGAAATCCACTGAAAGGACAAGGTGGGGTATGCCTCGTAGAAAGCTTTCCTGACGGAGGAATAGTCTCGACGGAAGATGACGTATCTCCAGAGACCTTCTTTACAGTTTATGTATCATAGTTGTAGATCCAGATAAAGATCCAAGTTTTGTAGATTGCAAAGACAGTGTTACGTATACTTTGTTTCATGTATGAATAAAATTCATTGCTTGCCTTTTCTGTACTGAATCTTGGGTCCGACCAATTTCTTAGTATGGATTGTTGCTCCGGATCCGCTATTCTAGTCAAGCTCTTTTTATCCGTAGCTCTTCTGTTTGTCAAGCTCGGAGCTTTCTGGGCCATTGAGCTCGGAGCTGGTGCTATTCGGAGTTTCTCTATGCCATTAAAGTTCAAAGTTTGGCAGTCCGAGGTGCTTATAGCTGTCAGAGTCTGAAGCTGCCCTGAGCTTGTTATCGCCGGCCCAGAGTTATGTTAACTCTTTTGCTTTTAGCATAGCTTTTTATTCTTACAGGGTGATGTTGTTGTTGCTTGTCGGAAGCTATCAGCTTGATTGGATATGTATAGGATATAACACACGGCTTCAATTCCATCCTTTTCATTTCATACCAGAAATGAGTGAAATAGCTTGAAGCTTGTTTGTTTGTAAACATCTTCTTATCTATCTTTGTAGCTTGAAGCTTTGGACTTGATGTCCGCAAAAATTGTCGACCTTCACGTATGATGTCCTTGGACAACTTATCCATTAGTAAGAGCGATGGCTTGTGATCTCCAAAACAACATGTGTTTTTGGATGGTCCGAGAGGGCGTCGAAGCAGACGGAGTCAAAACATTCGAGCGAATGAGTAATCCGCATAATAGATCCCATCTACACCAGGAAGGTGTGTGCAGGTCTAAACCTTCCTAGGCACCCAAGAGGGTGAGAGAGGTCCAAGTCATGGAGCCAAAACACCCGAGGGGATGGATGGTCCGGATCTTGGTGCCGAGACGGTCGGGCTTATGTAATTTCGTGCGTATCGAACCCCCTTATTAATCGGGAACATATCATTGGCGATTTATGCACGCCTTTATAGTAAAAGAAGCATTGATAAATGATGCATGCATGCATGATGAATAAATGAATGCATGAATGGATGAATGCATGAATGAATGAATGGTAGATGATAGTTTCAGGATAAGTTAGAGTACTTACTCCTTCCCCGGAAAATGTAGAGCATTTTTCCGGTACTCCATTGTAAAAGAATTCAATGAGGTTGGAGATCGGGATTCGAAATAAACGAACCCCAACCTTAGAAAGCACTCCCTAGTATCAAGTTTTTGAGGTTGACCTCATTTCAGCTTGTCCTAGCCACTTGGTGGTAGTGAACATGTCTTAGTTGCTTTTCAGTGGTAGGAGACTTGTCCTATCCACTTTGGCATTAGAGACGGTCCTTATGGCAGATATGCTCCGAGGACGAGGTGAGAACCATGTCAGAGGTCATGGTGAAATCTGCTCGAGAGGCGGTTTGGATCGACTCAGTGGCGAAGAACCGGCTCGAGAGTGGTCGGGACCACTCAGGAGGCGGTGAGAACCTTCTCAGAGAGTGGTGCGGACCGACTCAGGAAGGCGGTGAGGACTGCACCGAGAGCGGTTTGGACCAGCTCGAGAGTGGTGAGAACCGACTTAGAGAGGCGGTTTGGACCGACTCAGGAGAGTGGTGAGAACCGACAGAGAGGCGGTGTGGACCCGACTCAGTGGTGGTAGAACCAACTCAGAGAGCGGTGAGAACACGCTCAGGGCGTGGTCAAACCTCACCTCCTTGTGATGTCGTTGTCATACATTTAGGAGCTCCCTAAGATCCTCAATCCTTGGTATTGTTCCAAGGTGATGTTTGTTCCTAGATTGAGTTGGATCTAGTTGCCTTGGAAATGCCAATGACGGATTAGGTTGGAAATTGTTCGATCCAAAGCCACCTCAAATAGAAGTGAGCAAGAGGCCCAACTGGTTCTCATTCATCTGACTTATTTGAACAAATGATCGGCCATTTGGAGGTGAAGTTCCTTCCTTGTGGGGACCATGTGTTCTGGTGAGAAACATATCTGCCATGCCTTGGATCATAGCTCAGTCCTTGGATTCTCACGGTAGGTCAGAAACTCTTTCATCCTCCGAGGAGCGACACTGGCGGTGTGGCCTTTGCTCGGACACTCCTCTTGGATCACTGAGGAGCTCCTAGCCGCTCGCGTTCTCCCAGTAGGAGGCCTACTTCGGAGCTTTGGAGCTGGATCCCTTATCGCAGTAGTTGCAGTACTAGCTGACTTTCTTTGACTTGCCATTTCTTTGGAGGCGTAAGAGACTTTTAGTAAAGATTCCCACCAGCCAAAATGTTGAGGGTAAAACATGAACACTAACTAAACTATTACAAGTAACCTAATCGAGGATCCGCCTCCTACTTGAAGTCAAAGCAAAATGGTCGAGCTAGAGTACTGAAAGGACTAAGTGGGGGGTTAGAATGGGTTACGGATTGCATATGTCGATCCGGTGAGACTACTCAAGAGAGAGTTGGAAGCTCTCAATGTAATGAATTCTGAGGAAGGTTATCATGCCGGAAAACTTACCTTAAGGTCTTGGACCTTGTGCTATATTTATAGTTATCATGTACTTATGAAGAGGTTCATAAGATGATGCCAAGTGTATGATTGATTTGGACACCAATGCTACCTTTGGCCCATGTGATAGTGAGCGTAGTCAATCCGATTAGTGGAGTGCAGGAAGGTAGTTTGGACCTTTTCCATCTGAAATCTTATTCACTTTGTTGGGTCCATGTTAGTCCCTCGGACGGTCACATGCCTTGGTTGATCTGCCGTTGGGTAACTCTGGATGTCCGAGCCAAGAGTCTCACGGAAGTATCTCAGTGGTTCTGTTATATACGTTTGGTCTTAATGTGATGGTGGCGTCCGAGATTCTCTCGACCGGTCCGTTTGACATCCTAGGACTGACAGTCTGTGGTACTTGGAAGGACCATGTGACCTTTTGTCAGGTTCAGAAGTCGTACACCTAGCTTGGTCAGACCTAGCTGAGAAGGTGTGTTGACTTGTAAGTACTAGTTAACCAGGAATGGTTTCCCTTAGGTCGGACTAGTACTGAATTGGCTATTTCATCCTCGATGCGCTCTAGGACACGCTCTATGGCGCCCTTAACGGATTGGACACATGTCCGTATCAACACCAGATAAGTGCCCACTAACTGCTTTTCACCTACACTTGATTTGTTTGTTTAGTGTGTTTGCTGCAGGATGTCTTTAAGTGACGCCCCAATTCTCAAGCCAGAGAATTACGAGAAATGGAAGAACAACATGATGCTCCACCTAGAAGCCATCAGTGACGAAATGATCGACGTGATAAAGAATGGTCCAATAGTCATTAAACAACTCAAGCAAGTCATAGAAGTTTCAAATGGTAGAGACAGAGAACAAAGCGATGGGTCTTCACATACAGATACATCAACCAGTGGAAGACACGCGGTCGAGTTATTCTGAACCAAAGCAGAGAGCTCGGACATCGGAAGATGCCAGAGAAATCATTGCATGGTCGCCCGTAATATCATCATATGTTCTACTCAGTACTGATTATAGTGTAAGCTGGGGTGCAAAAAGCAAAGTGGCTGCAACTGATTGAAGAAATGCTGCGGCCTTTGAAAACGAAGGAAAATAAGTTCGAAGTTTTGAAGCTCAAATTTCAAAACTTTAAACAAGGTCCCACAGAGACTCTTGAAGAACTAGATTTCCGATTTACAACACTTATGAGTGTCATGGATGCACTTGGTGAAAGTAATAGATATACCCAGTCAGAAAAGATTAAGACTATTGTGAGAAGTCTAAATCATAACTGAGAGCACACAAAGTTTTTCTACTTTAACCAAGGAATGCCAGATATCACTCCAGTGGAACTTTTCTCTCACCTTGCCACTGTTGACTATGAGACAACTCAAAGAGAACAAACAACTGAAAAGTTGCAGAATGTTGCTCTAGTTGCTCAAGGAACTTCTAAAAAGAAAGAAGGCAAGGAGGTGACTGAGGATGCTCTTGCTGTAAAGCAAATGAGAAAATATGTTAGTCGAGAGATTGAGAGAAGAAAAGCCAAAGAGAAGTTGAAAAAGCATCTAGGCTCAAACTATCACCAGTACAAATATATGCAAAGCTCGTTGAACAAGCCGGGCCAGAAAGCATCAAGTACTGAGGAAGCAGAAATTGGAAATGATATCTGTTTCTATTGTTAGAAACCTGGTCATTTCAAGAAGGATTGTCCCGCCTTCAACAAACTAAAGACAGGTGACAAGAAAGATAGAAGAATCTTCAAGAGAAGTCAGAAAGCTATGCTCACTGAAGAAAGGAAAAACATTCAACTCCAACTGGATGCTCTAGATATTGAGTCTGATTCTGAGGTTGAAGATTCAGATGATTCCACACTGCCTTCTCCAGAAATCTGCGGTGTTTCTCATGAAGTAATTGACTTTGGTCAAAAGAAGAAAGAAGTGTGTGGAATGGCTGAAGAAATCTTTCCAGATATCTCCAACATTGAACCTTGTCTAATGGATGATGAGGTAACACATACTTCCTGTTATACTTATGAAAGTGATGAGGAAGGAATTAAAGACCTGGAACATCTCAGAAGAGAACTTGATCTCTACGAAAGAGAATTTCTGATGGTCCGAGCTAGAGCAGAGATCCTTGAAGAAGAAAATAATTCTCTTGTAAAGGAAAATTCACAAATACTCAAGATATCTGAGAAAAAGGATGCTGAAAATGCATTTCTCAAGGCTCAGATATCTGAGACTGAAAAGTCACATAAAGAAGCATTGGCCAAACTTCAAAAGAAATATGAAGATCTTCTTTATGAGAATGAAGAGCTTAAAAAGAAAGAACTATCTTTTCAATCTTATGCCAAAGCTAGTGACACTCTTACTGGAGTACAATCTTATTTAAGAGATCCTTCAGAAAAGAGAGGACTTAAATTTGGACACACACCAGAACGATTCTACCACTCTAAATAAGAGTAATGAAAGACGAACATTTGTCAGTGCTCAACAAGGTGATTCCCAAACAACCTACAGTATCGGTCAGAAAGCTAAGGTTGTTGACAAAGGAAAGGCAGTTGCGACCAAACCTTTGTGGGAAAAACAAGTCCCAAGGAAAAATGTTAGGAATGTTTCTGAAAAGAAACACAACACTGAAAAGTGCAATCACCCACAGTGCTATGTCTCTCAGAAAGGAAAAATTGCAGGAGCTGACAAATTCTCCTATGTCATGTTTTCTGGAAAGAAAATAGACTACCCAGAGACTAGCAAAGCTGCTAAGGAAAGATCTCAGACAGCACCAGGTGCTCGAAATGGTATTGGCTATAAAGCTATCGGGAAACAACTTGCTCGTCAGTACAAACAAGAGCAAGAACGATGGTTAAAGGCTAGAATTGCTCACAGCAATTATCAGAAGTGGAAGATGAATCAAGCCACTGAAAATCTGAATGCCAGGGCTAGAAGAAATCTGGCTAGAAAAGCTAAGTTCTTTGAGAAGCGGACTCGAAACTGACAGTGTCTGAAAGCACGAGAACACACGAGGAAGAAAATAGTTCTTAATAACAATGATACTAATCATTTAACTAGAATTCCTCCTTATGTTCTGTTAGACAAAAGAATGTTCCCAAGAAATTCATTAAAAATGGATTCCCTTTGGAAGATTCTTTAGTCCAGATGGTTCCATTGTTGGTATGAGAACCTAATCTCCTGTTTCCTGTTTTGTGCAGAACACTCTAAAGACTAATCCGAAATGGCATTTTGATAGTGGATGTGGGAAGCACATGACAGGAGACACAGCAAATCTGATTGTCTACAGAAAGTGCATTAATGGACCAATTATCAGGTTTGCTGGAGGAGATGAAAATCCAACCATAGGATTTGGCAATCTGAAGTTTGGAGCCCTTACAATCTCTGAAGTACTACATGTAAAGGGATTGAAATATAATCTCCTAAGCATGAGTCAACTAGTAGACAAAGGTACTGTCAAGATCAAGTCAAAACTATGCAAAGTGATTGACAATGAGTCAAAGCAGACAGTCTTGGTTGCAAGGCGTAAAGGAAATCTTTATGTTGCTGATTGGGCATCCGCCACAACTGAAGAATGTCTCATGGTGAGTCAATCTGGCCACACTGAAGAAAATTGGCTATGGCATAAAAGAATGAGTCACTTGAATTTCAAAATTCTGAACAAGCTAGCCAAGAAAGAGTTGGTGGTTGGTTTACCCAAAATGGCATATAGAAAAGATGGTATTTGCTCAACTTGCCAAATGGAAAAACAATCCAAAACATCTTTCAAGTCTAAAACTAGACATTCCAGTGAAAGGCCACTGCAAATGTTACATATGGATCTTTTTGAATCCTCTGTAACTAGCTATGCAGGAAAGAAGTATGGTCTGGCTGTTGTTGATGATTACTCAAGATTCACTTGGGTTGTCTTTCTCAAACACAAATCTGATGCAAGGATTGAGATACTGACTTCTTTGGATAAGCTTGAAGTCATGAAAAATGACAAGGTATCTGTAATCAGAACAGACCATGGTACTGAGTTTGTGAACCAGTACATAAAAGAATTTGAGAAAAAAAAAATTTGCTTACTCCACAACCTCTTTTTTTTTTTTGTATTTCACACCAAAAAATTTATAAAAAATTTAACATTACACAAAGGTTGGATGGTCGTTAAGTTACCGTTAACTTATTTTTAAATTACACCAAAACCTTTGAAAAAACTTGTCTTCATACAGAACCTTTCTATATAGTAATAATTTATTCATTTTGAAATTTTTAAATTTTATTCCAACAAAAGAACAAAGAAGTGTTAGAAAATAATGATTACAATCCGAGTCACAAACCAACAACGACACTTTACTTTACAACCACATAAGCTACATACCAAACCATATCCTATCCCTAAGAGAATAGAGAATGATAAACTCTTATCACTCTCTCCATAAACATGATACACTAGTGTATTTTGTCTAGTAAACATACTTTCTTCATTTGTTTGCTAAATATAACAATAAGTTTCTTTTATGATAGATATAACAATAAGATACTGGCGAATGTGAAATTCCATAGTACACGGATAAAAAATGATAAAATTTATTAGTATATTAATTGGCATACATTCTATTTATAAAATTAAGTGTTCGAACTCTCTTTACATTCCATCCCTCAATTAGTTGCTTCAATAAAATTATAAAAATGAAGGCACAAAATATATATGCTCGTTCCACATATATATAAGTAGCTTTGTGTCATTTTTTAGATCCAAACACAGGAAGATACGCAATTGGCACGGGGTACATATGTAGTTCCTTAAATCACTACACTGAACCAACAAATTATATGAAGAATTTGATTGCAGAAGGCAAAAGTCATGGTAAATACGATGCATATTCCAACCATCACTAGACTAGCAACCCCAAACAATTCATGCGAACATATATTTTGATTACTCAAATCAATCAAGAAAGGTTCTGGTGTGATTTAAAAAACAAAAAAAGGTTTTGGTAGCGGGTGCAAATTTTTGAAAAGATTTTGGTGTGATTTAAAATAAAAACTTAACGGACGTCAATTTTTGGTGTAACGTCAAAATATTACTAAAAGTTTTGGTGTGAAATGCAAAAAAAAAAAAAAGTTTGTGGGGTAAGTTCAAAAACGGGCAAAAGTTACTAGTGCAAAAAAAACTTTCCTTAAAGAATTTTGTACCTGCAAAGGTATACAGCATCAACTATCTTCCGTAAGAACACCACAACAAAATGGTGTTGCTAAAAGGAAGAATAGGACCCTAAAAGAAGCAGCAAGAACAATGCTCGCTGACACTCTGAAATAAGTGAAATCTACTGGGTTGAAGCTGTAAACACAGCCTGCTACACTCAAAATAGATGTTTGATTAACAAACACCATGACCAAACTCCTTACGAGCTTTTCATTGGTAGACCCCCTAGTGTCAAACATCTAAGGGTGTTTGGTTGCAGGTGTTTCGTTCTTAACAATGGAAAAGAATACTTGAGAACATTTCAACCAAAGGCAGATGAAGGAGTATTTCTTGGTTATTCTCTGAATAGCAAAGCCTATAGAATCTACAACAAAAGAACGCAAAAGATTGAGGAATCTGTTCATGTAGTATTCTATGAAGGAAGCGAAAATACTCTTGAATGATGATCTCTCGATAGGTTCAAAGAGCGATGATTAAATATTACGAAAAAGGATCCTCAAAGGAAACAATTCTATTATTCAATTAGGGGATGAATCGGCGATGAAAAGCAACCATTGCTTAGTAACAACGGATGACTCTAAGACATGATGAAGAATTTCCTATGAGAATTCGAAATGGAGCAGTTAATGAGAACCTTCATCATGTAGATGTATGCGAAAATGAGATTGTTGAAATGCAAGATCCGGATATCCCTAACCTTTGAAAGAGTGTCGATATCCATGGCATTTCACATGTCGGATATCTCGAATCTTGTACAAGTATCTCATCAAGATCACATTGATTCACATTGAAATCAAAATGTTATTGATCCTACTAGTTCAAAGCCCATTATGAAATGGATAAGAAATCATCCTGCAAAAGGATGTGATCGATCCATTAGACGAGGAGTTAGAACTAGAAGAGCAATGTTGAAAATACAAATTGTCTCTATGGATGTTTCATCTCAAATATTGAACGAAAACTATAGAAGAAGCATTAAAGGATCAAGCATGGATTTACGCAATGCGAAGAGTTGGATCAATTTGAGAGAAACAAAGTCTGAAAGCTGGTTCCATTTGTTGTGGAATATACGTAATCGGAACCAAGTGGGTTTCGAAACAAAATGAATAGTCTGGTGAAATAACCGGAAACAAAGCTAGGTTGCCGAGGATTCACCGTGAAGGACTAGATTTTGATGAATCTTATGCACGGTTGCAAGATTGGATGCAATATGACTCTTTCTAGCCTTCTGACTCATAATGACTTTCTGATTTATAAGATGGATGTCAAGAGTGCATTCCTAAATGGTGAACTTGCTGAGGAAGTCTATGTTGAGCAACCACCAGGTTTTAAAGTTTCCTCAGAAAGTAGGATGGTCTATAAACTTCAGAAAGCTCTGTATGGGCTGAAACAAGCTCCAAGAGCATGGTATGATACATTGGTCAGATACCTACTAGAAAATGATTTTAAGAAAGGAGATGTTGATAAAACACTCTTCACATTAAACCATGATGGGAAACTACTTTTAGTTCAAGTATATGTTGATGACATTATATTTGGATCTAAAGACAAGCAACTTTCTGAAGACTTTGCTGAACTCATGAAATGTAAATTTGAGATGAGCATGATGGGAGAATTGAATTACTTCCTAGGGCTGCAAGTCAAGCAACTCAATGATGGAATATTCATTAATCTGACAAAGTATGCAAAGGACATGCTCAACAAGTTTAATCTAAAGCCTTCTGAAAAGAATGCTAAGATACCTATGAGCATTGGAACCAAAATGACCTATACTGAATCTGACAAGAGTGTTGAAGAACACAAGTATAGAAAATTGATTGGGTCTCTACTGTACCTCACTGCAAGTAGACCTGATATTCAATATGCAGTTGGAGTGTGTGCTAGATTTCAAACAAATCCAATGCAATCGCACTACAACATTGCTATGAAAAATATTGAGGTATGTAAAAGGTACTGTAGAAGTTGGATTGTGGTATCCAAAAGATAGTGGATTGAGTTTGGTTAGCTATTAGGATGCGACTATCTTTGGATCATTGCTTGATAGAAAAAGCACCTCGGGAACTTGTCGATTTGTTGGTGCTAGATTGATATCTTGGTTGACAAGAAACAAAATTCAATTGCCACATCTACCACGGAAATTTGAATATATTGTTCTTTGGGTGTTGTGCTTCACAAATATTGTGGATACAACAATAACTCGAGACTATGGACTCGATGAAGAAAACTCCCATTTTACGTGACAACACAGTGTTATTGCCATAACTTCGAATCCTAAGTTTCATGCGAGGACAAAGCACATTGATGTTAGACACCACTTCATGAGACAATGTTGAAAAAAGGCGATATAGAGATACTCAAGATTGGCTTGAAGACCAACTTGCGAGATATCTTCACTAAGCCATTACAAGAAAGTAGATTCTCGACCTTAAGACATAGTCTTGGACTAATGGAGCTACGAAAAGCTGAAAAAGTTAAGATATCAAAGGAGAAAGAGGAATGCAGGCGGGTATCGAGAAGAGGAATCTAGAGCGGGGATCCGGATAAGAGGAATGCAGAGCGGGTATCCGAAACCAAAAGGTAAAATAGCTATTTGAAGATTTACGAGGCGAATTTTCGGATATCTAGATCACTTTCGATGAGGGGAACACAAAAGAGAGTAATCTGTCTACATTCAACTATTACCTTGAAATTTGTATTATTTCTATCTTTGTGTAAAAGCGTGAAAAGACATCAAGTATAAGATAGACTGATTTAAGCGGTACTCTCATTCACACGAAGCGTGATTAGGATAGCTAATAGCCAAAATTCATTAAATGGGCACAATTACAATTGTTGATTGTGATCATTGCTGAAGAAGAAATGGTGACCCTTGATGTAATGGGAAATTGATCTTCACGGCGGAGATAAATTCTTTGTAAATAATGGACTGTTGAAATTCAGACGTGGCCCTCTATGCATTTAATGCCGAACAGACTTTTACCCACGCCTTACTGCAATTCACAGATACGTATATACAAAACCAATTTGTATGTATACGTTTGTTTAAATTACAATTGCTATATATATAGGATTTTGGCAAAAGAAATCACTTTCGCCTAATCGACACTCGAGACTTACTGCAAAATTGCAAAAACCATTCTTCAACCTCTGCAAATCTCTGTTAGTTTTTTCTGCAAAGAATCACTAATCTCTCACCCAAATCTCTTTCAAACTTTCAAACACTTGCACTATATAAAGAGATGGCTCCTAAACGTTCGTCCACCCAGAAATCGCAATCTTCTACCACTGGTACTGCTGAAAAGCAAGCACTAGAGTTGGTTATAGTAAACAATCGGTTAGTAGGAGACTTTAATCCCGATCATTGGACTTCAAATCACAGGATGATTTGGGGTGGTGCTATGATTGAGGAATACCTCACGACTGCTGTTGAAAACCAAGCCGATAGGAAACTGATTCTTGACATGCTTGAAAAGGTACAAATCAAGGGTTTTCTATCAGCTCTTCCAAGTGGAATTTCTTCACTGGATGTGTTAGAATTCTATAATAACTCCAGGATTATATCCTGTGTTTACGAAAACCTTTGCAATAGTGTCTATCAAAACTAAGGTCCAAGGAAAGGAAATCCTTTTGGACTTAACAACGTTCTGTAAGTTGTTTGATCTTCAAAATCTTGGAAAGGATTTTGAAATAGACACCAAGGATGAAGATCTCCTTGAAGGTGTAAAAGCGGTTTATGCAGTGGTGTGTGTGACAGCAAACAAGATACACCCTTGATTTCAAGCTTCATCATCGAACCCGGACATCTGTTGGTTCCTTTGGGATGTTTGGCATGCATTCTTCACAGATGCTTTGATGGTCTACAAGGAGGTCTTGACCAAATAAGCGAAACTGGATGATGATGTTCTTGTTGCAACAATAAGACAAAAGGCTGGAAAACCCTTTCAATTGGGGTAAGTACGCATTTATGAAGTTTGTGAAGAAGATTCAAGGCTTTGAGCATTAAATCGCTAAGGGACTTGCTGAGCCAAATGCCACAGTGAGTTATGGTCTAAAGATATGCTACTTGCTGGAGAAGCTTGGCATTGAGCTCAGAGAGAAGGCTGACATAGCCAACAGTAACCTACTCTACAAATATAAGTATACGAACTTGATGAAAAAGGTTACCAGCTCTCAGAAAGGTTCCAAGAAGCGAAAGACTGAAGAGGTATCTAAGGGAAAGGTTGCGACCAAAAAGTCTAGAACTTCACGAAAGAAGTCTGCTGGAAATTCAGAGGACACACTCATTGAGGGTATCGATTCCTAGATACTGCGACCCTTCTTGATGAACTCATCAATCTTTGCAAAGAGGTATCGACTACTTAACAAATAGTGATCAAGAAAGTGCTTTGAAATGTCAAACTCTCTTGAAAGCCTGGCGATGAACTTATCAATCTTGCTAAAGAATGTAGTGATAGATACCAAGCCTATCTGCGAAACCGTAGGGATTATGGACCAATCGGTTCCTAATCTTTGGTGAGAGCTACGTGATGAAGATGATAATTTAATCATCTCTCAAGTCCTAGAGAAATCAAAAGGGCTAAGATTCTTGAAAAAGTAACTAGTGTAGAGGTATCTGAAGAACTACACCACGAGTTCTTTGAATAAGCACTGTTTCAAAATTCTTGGAGAAGCAACTTTGTCGAATCCTGGACAAATTACACCATCGAGCAAGAAATGAAGCATATTGAAGATGCTACGATGGTGATAACAATATTGGAGGATCTGCCATTGCCTCGACACTCAGCGATCATCTCGACAACCACAACTGACCGGATGTGGAATCTGCTTTGAAATGGTACTTGAGTTACGGATACCGGCATGTTTCATTCTTGAAGAAAATCTGTAAAAAGCGGTTCCCTGACTCGATGAGATGGATCAAGCTGAGACATCTACCGAATGATCAACCGGAGGCAAGCGGTAGTTGCATACTCGGAAAGATGCGAAGTACGAAACTTCCAACAAAGAAGTGATCGAGAACAACAAGACCAATGCATGGAAACTTCACAAGTTCGAGACGGTCGACTGACAAAGCTCGGTGGTGAATGGTTTAACTCTTTACTTGTGATAACATATGTCTAAATCTTGTTACTTATTATAATTTCTTTGTTAAAGGTGATTTAGAAACACAACAACAAGGCTGCAAAGTTTACCTCGAATCGATAAGGAGGCTTCCATAGCCTCACCACTTAAGGCAGCACATCTCACGGTAGAAATAGTTCATAATATTTAACTCAGATATGTGCTTTATACACTTGACTAATAAGTGTTTGTTTCTAATAGGCTCCAAGCGAGAAGAAAAATGAAGAGAGGCGAAAAGTCTATCTCTTGAGAGAGGAATCGAGACTTCGAGGTCTTTAAAGAGCGAGTATCAGACATACGTAGAGAAGGTATTTCATTGATATCTATATTCTTGATAAATAAATCTCGATCATTTTCTCAAACTAACACATTCTATATGATTCAAAAGAAGTAGAAGTTGTTGAGGAGTTGCCCTCGATCCTCACAACATATGGAAATTGTTGAGGCATCAAGGCCTTCATCACAGAAAAGATTCGAGGCGCACAAGTCTCGAAGACAAATATCTGAGCCTCCGGAGGTAATTGACCTCTCGGATATCGACTTGTCGATAAAAATTTCTTGATAAAATTTCCTAAGTGTTATGTTTCTAATCTCGAGTTCAGCGGAAAGAAAGGTTGATGAGGACGGACTACCAAGTCCCCACCTCCTGACAAGATATCGAGAACCCCCACCTCGAGTACAAGTCTCTGAGCTGATGTAATCATTAGGTAACTCGGACCTAACTACACAAATACTGGATATCTACACAAGTTTTGAATCTAACTCAAAACTCTTTCTTTCGAGCTCAAACTAGTGTGCAAAAGGCTGCATTCTCAGCGGAAGATATGCTTACATTCTTGAGAACCACACTAAAGAAACATCTCAAGTGGTTGAGAAAGTGGCACTCGAAGCTCGGATCATTGAATTAACAAGGTGGTGATCACCAATTGAGAAGAGTCAGAGCTTTTGACTTGGAGAATTATGTCCATGCTGTATTCCCAACAGAGCAGTACTCCTTTGCTACTCTGATGCATAAGGACTTTAACAAAGAAGCTGCACACAAGCTCATAGAAGCTTTTAAGAAGCGGATAGTCGGACGAATGCGGATGGCATTCAAGCTACTTGCCCGGATATTACAATGCATACACTCTGAACAAGAGAGGTAAATGGGCAAATGATCACTATTCGAGAAGTGATCAATCTGGTCTCTGAAGATGTGAAGAAGAGGTGGTGAGAACAATTATGAAGATCCTCCTTCTGACCATCACAAGGATGAGGATAAGAAAGATGATGATGATGCCCCTGCACCAGGGACAGGAGGGATTCCACAAGGAAATAATACCTCAGCTGCTGAAAAGCACACTAAGAGGACATCACAGCAATCCCCTCCTCCATCTCCTCAGAAATCTACTCATCCATCTCCCCAATACAAGGACTCTACTAAACAAGTAGTTGAGCACTCACGAGAACACCACTCGAGAAAATACTCGGATACCTGACCATATTTGCTCACACAACTGTTGGAAGAAGAACAACGACTCCATCTTCAAGCGGAAGAAGAGCTAGCTAAATCCGAGATAAGCAATCGACTTCAAGATCAATATTTACAAGAAATGGTAGCTTACTACGAAGTCGAAAGAGCTCGGATCTTTGTAAATGCCATTGCTTAGGAGCTAGAAAATGAAGAAGTGTCTGAAGAAAAGCATGATGCTAAGGCTGCATCACCATCAAAAGATATACCATCCTCCTCTCTGAAAGGAAAGAAGCCCATCTACGAGATGGTTCTTTGGGCTAGAAAATCTTGAAAATATCGAGAGGATGAAGATCCTTTGGGCTGATATTTCGGATGATAAAGAAGAGCGAAATTGGCGAGCACCGCAATGAACATAGCGGTTTCTCATTTGAAAAGGAAGCTAATTGCTCTGAAATATTCAAAGTACGAATGTCAACTCCAATGACTACTTGAACAGATATCAAGTACTGGCCAAATTGAAAAGGGAGTTTTTTTTTCTTAAGATAAAGCCGCCACTGCATCAGTCCCTGCAGAAATGAAGACATTCACTGAGCTCATCACTTAGAGGACAACCAGTCTGGTCATTGTTCAGAAAGACTTAGGCATGGTTAGGGATGATGACCAAAACTTAGCTGCAAAAGCTTTTGAAGAAGCTAGCTATGCTGCTGGAAAAGCATATGCCATTCAAGGCCCATTGGCAGAGCTCACTGATAAGGAAAATGGACTTATCAAACAAAATCGGGGCGAAAGTGAACTTGAAGTTGGTCCTTTATAAGCGCTTACAAGGACATTTTGAGTCTCTCTCGGAATCCTTTATGAGGCTTAGTCGATGACAATGACTAAGGGGAAGGATTACAAATCTGGACCTCAAAGTCGGAGGAATGGGAAGAAGGAGAAGGATATAAGAAGAAATGCATTTGGTCTTTGCTTTCGAGAGGAAGAAGAAACAAGAAAACTTCCGACCACCACTCGGAATCAATGAGCCCTCCTCGAAGTCAAGCTTTGCAAATAGTAGCTACTTCCATAAACCAATGAAGGAACTTCAATGGTAACAAGGGCCGTAGCACGAAACCTCGAGGAGAAGACAAGTGAGAGGATTGATGAATCTTGAAGAAGAAGAAGAAGAAGGCGAAATCAAATCGAGGCGATGAAGAAGCTGCAAAATTCTCACAAGAATTGATCTTGATGATGATGAAAGCGATGAAGATGAAGCTCCTCTTCATAGAAAAAGAAAATTGATAGCTAGCGGGTCCATATTGCAAAGCCTTTGTGACTAAAACATCCTCTGGAAATACCAAGTCGATCAGGATGATTCTTCAAGCAATCGAGGAAAACTTCAAGACAAAGGAGGAATAGATTGATATGAAAGAAGAAAAGGTCGACTTCCACTCGGACGGAAGAAGCGAAATTGGTATGTGAAGATGACAAACTCCTCCTCTTACGGTGTATTCATCGGAGGAATGGATCTTTGGATCTTTGGAACTCAAGCACTTGCTTGTAAATGAAAAAGTATTTCAGTGCCATCCATCAACAACTTATGGCATGGAGAAAAGATAAGCGATCTTGATCAATACCAATCATGTCAAAGCTTGGTTGGATTTTGAAGTTGTCGAGAGTTGAAGCCATGAGGAAGGACCTTAATGATGAATGTCCTTATGGAAAACGATGATGTGCGAGTCCCAAACCTCCTTTGGAGCAGGCCTGAGGCGAAGACTTCTTTGTGGAACCCTTTGAGTCATTCTACATGACTGAAGATCAATACAAGGGTGACATCAGATATCTGAGGATCATATATGATTACTTCAAGCTATCAGATATCAGAATTAGCATGCCTGGAAATGGGGAAAGTATTTATGGGTCAAACACTTTGCCAAGAAAAATCCCATCAAATCATACAAAGAAGTATGTGGTTATGCCAGAGACACTGAGATGTTGGTCAGAACCTTACTCTTTGACTACTCAGATGATATCAAAAGATTTGGAGATAGGGAGTTTGCAAATTGATCCTTGGAGCTGATGAAGATTTGAAGACTAGTTTATTAGGATGTCTACTTTGAGCTTGGTTACTCATGTTGTCCTAATTTACTATGTATTTCGTATCTTGTTGACTGCACTAAATTGTATTTTATTAAAGTTATCTATGAACCTTCTTTGCAACATATCTGATGAACCTACTCTCATATATCAATCTATAAAAGATATCTTGTCAGCAAAGATCACACCTTGTGATTTGGTTGATGTTTACTTTCTGCACTTAATTATATGATTTGAAAGATCTTAAGAAATTATTAAGTGGTAGATTGTTTTCTCATCAGTTGTAATAGGTCGATAGTCATCGTTGGTGATCAAAATTGGGGAAAATTGTTAGGAATATCTGTTTAGATTTTGATCAGCAACCTAATGACTTATCTTAGCTCAGAAAGGTGGTTAGTACTCTTGGTTCACTTGAACATTGTAAAAGAGGAAACTCACTAAGTATGATAGTCTAGCTAATCTTGTATAGGATGTTATGTCTCTGAATGTAATTTTTATTTTCTAAAAAGAAGAACAAGAAGAAGGCATCAATGAGAAAAGTTCATGATTTGAAGATTTGAAGGCGCACAAGATTCTTTGAAGACAAAGGTTTCAGATACTATGACGGATATCTTGAAGACCTGGCGTTTTAAATAAGCGGTGTTGCAAAAGATATCGAGAAATAAAGGTTTACAGGGCGAGGAAAGTTCCCACAGATATCTACATTCAGATACCTTGGACATAATCTATGTTTTTGAAAAGAAATATATTATAACAAGTTGTTTCAACAAGTGATATCTGGAGTTGTGATAAACTCTTGAAAAGGACGTGCACATCATCAGAGAAATCTGATAGTATAAAGATCTCTGATACCATGCATAGTTCCGTTGGCACTACAGGACAAAAGTATAGTACAATGCATTAAATGCGGAGAGATGTCGAACAAAAGCGGTAACCGAAGAAGAAGACAAGCGTACTACTGATTATACTCAGATATCAATAGTTTGAATTTGATTTAAGCCTAACGGATACTATTCAAACGGCACTCAAATTCATCTATAAATATCAACACTTAGACTGCTTGAGAACACACCTTAGAACACACAGAACTTAGAACACCTGAACTAACATTGATTACTCTCACAAGTTCTCTCAAGCACACTACTTACCTTCAAGCTTTCTGTTGCGACCAAAGCTCTTGATTCTAAGTAGCACAAAAGTTCTAAGTGTCCTGATCCTTATCAAGCATTGTTATTTGTGAAAGAGTTGAACTAAGATTTCATATCTGAGATTCATTCTCTTGAACACTTATCATAGACTTGGGTCAGTAAAGAACAAGATACCATACATTGCAAAGTGTATTAAGTATACTTGATTCATAGAGCTATCTGCATAACTGAACAAGTTATTAAAGAAGCTCACTTGACAAACTACCTTAACCAACACCTTAATCGGCGTAGATGGGAAGTACTTAGTTTGGAAAACTAAGGAATAACTCGAGATTCTTGAGCATAGGAAGTACTTAGTTTGGAAACTAAGGAATAGCTCAAAAGGTTTACGAGTCTGAAGTACTTGGTTGTGAAAGTCGGGAATAACTCGGGGAACACTTGGTTGGGAACTGGTGTATTTAGGAATCAGAGAAGATACTTGTAAGGTCACCTCATTTATACATCTTAGTGGATTCTAGGTGAGAAAGGCGAAGTGGATTAGTTGAAGGATTCATACCTTGGATACCACTATAAAAAGACTTGTGTTATTTACTTTCTGCATCTTATTACTTGCTTAATTTACCTTGCAAAGTATTTACACCTATCTTGCTGAGCACGTGCACTTATCACAGAAAAGTTTTCCGCTCTCTGAAATTAAGCATCAGAAATCTTCACAGATATCTGAGAAATCGTGTTTATCGACAAAAATTTTAAAAGACTATTCACCCCCCCCCCCTGTCTTTTACTTTGCCGTTATCTGGACCAACAGTATGTTATGCCTAAAAAACTGACACTAGCTTTCACAAAATTTCCATGTTTATTTATGATAATAGCTCTAGTTCCCGCATGACCATTAGTCAGACAAGAGCCATCTATGTTCAGAGTATAGGGACCTGCAGAAGGTTTCCATTTGCAAATAAGTGGTGTTTTTTCTTTTTGATTTTTTTGTTTACAACAAATCTGCTGCTCTTTGAGCATATTTATCATTTGTGTGTGAAAAATGTATCTGCTGGGATTTTCATTATTGAAAATCTTGTTGTTTCTCATTTTCCAGATTATCCAGGAGGAAATTATTAGTTTAAGTTGTAAATTAGTGTTTGTAGGCATCTGGAAAAGGATTTCATGGAACGTGGTGTTTGAAATTATGTGTAAACCTTTTGTTAATTGTAGTGTAGTTGGACAATTAAAAAAGAGGTGTTGGGTTGTTTCAGGGTGTTTCTTGCAAAGAGAACAAAAATTCGAAGGGATTATCCCTTGCTTTTGCAGTCTAACAGCTGTGGGAAGTCTGTCGAGTGTGATAAGCCAATAATTTTTTTTTATTCGGGGTTGAAGATTCAAAGCTCAGATTTTCGACCAAGGGAAAGTTGGAAAAAGTGGTGATTCCTTTAAGTTTAAAAGGAAATGATAAGCATATTTAACAGAAAATTTCCCATGATCAGAGTGTTGCCAGAAAGAGTCTTCAGTGTTTTGATCTTGTACTGCAATTCCAAGGATTTCAAGAACAATTTCAGCTGGTAAATTTTCAAGAAGTTTACCAAGATCCCAAGTGTTATCTAGTTTTTTTTTTATAAATGGTCTATGTTTTTATGTTATATGTTGCTGGTCCATTTTGAATGGTTTAATTTTTTTTTATTTATGGTTTATGTTTTAGCATAAATTCTTTGTTGTTATGTGTTACTGGTTTAGTAATTGTCTATGTTTTAGTAATTGTCTATATTTTAGTATAAATTATACGGTTTCTTAATGCGTAAAATGTTCAATGTTTTAGTAGAAATTAACTAGTTTTTTTTATAAATGTCCTATGTTCCGGTTTTAGTATAAATTGTCTAGTTTTTTTTGTATAAATGTCCTATATTTTAGTAGAAATTGTCTATGCATTTGTGTTGAACTGTCTAGTTTTTAGTATGTATTGTCCAATTTTTATGTAAGTTGAAAAAGCTAGAAACATAGAAAGTTGCTGATGAAAAAGCTTCTCCGGGATCTAAGAGACCTGCTGCTGATGATGATTTTGAAGAGGGTTGATTGGATGATTTGAAGAAGAATGCTTTGAAGAAACTAAAGCAATCGAAGAAAAATTAGTGTCTAGTTTTTACAACATATTGTCTAGTTTTGTAACTGAATTGTCTAATTTTGTAAATGAATTGTCTAGTTTTATTACTTGTCTAGAAATTTACTCACTCAATGTAACATAATTGTTTTATATTGTCTAGTTTATGAAAGTAATTCTCTAGTTTTTATGATACTCATAAATCCATGAGCTTCCATTTGCCATTTAATGGTCGCATGAGCTTCATACATTCTTAAAAAGGAAGATACTCCCGACAAATAATAAACAATCTTAGCTTTCTCTCAAATTACACATTTAAATTAAAATTACACTTTTTCCCAATTCTTACATATTATCATTACTTTAACTTTTTCGCATAAAACTGCGCGTTAACCCTAATGTATGAAGTTCTTCGGGATGGAGGGAGTATTAAATTTACATTATATTGTCTAGTTTTTACTTGACCCGTTTTTAGTAAATCGGGGTTAAAAGATCCGCGAAAAACCATCAGAAGTCAAGTCGAGAAAAATGTATAATTGTCTAGTTTTAACGTTTAAAGTGGATTTTCGGGACTCTATTATATATAGGACTCTTCTTGTATATGGGTCTATAACCGGTGTGTGATGATATGTTCCATAGAGATTCTTGGTTGGGTTATTTATTATGAGGCTGACCTTTGGGCTTAACCTTTGAGTTAAGTAAGGATCCAACTTGTTCAATCGGGGTGATTATAAATGGAGACTTTACCAAGTCAACTTTAGCTGGGCCTACAATGTTAGGGGGTGTCTTTACATAAGACATCGTATTATTTAGAACTTGGCAGACCACCAAATTGAAGAAAGAACTATCAAGCAGTTTTGTTTCTAGTGAATTTAATATTTGGAGAAAATATTAATTATTGACGAAGACCATTTAAGTACATTATATTGAAAGCTTCATTCGATTCGATTTAGTTGATTCGATTCAATTTCTTGGTTATATTTTATCTACAATTGATTCGATTCGATAAGGTACATTAACTTATAAGCTTCATTCGATTCGATTCTTAGTTATATTTTATATTCTGATTGATTCGATTGATAAATTTGATTGAAAAAACATGGCGCAAATTTGATTGAAGAAAACAGCGCTTATGATAATATATTACGAGCAGTATTTTGGGAAAGATTGAAAAGGTGCCCGTGGTGTTGGGCATATGCTAATTCTCGTAATTGAAAGTTGAAAGTATGGTGGTAACGTTCAACAATTGGTTAGCACCTACACCACAAAATCCAGTTGTTAGACTTACTAAAAGGTGAAATCCACCATGAAAAAGAAAAGAAAATTCATATTAAAGGGCTATGGTGGCCAGTTCCACAAATTTAATGTATTTACAATGTTTTGTAGCCTCTAGGGATTGTCGTGGCGTTTTATCCGATTCTACATTTGAGAGTTAAAACTATAGTAATTGTAAAGTTAATCTTATGCTGTTTGAAATTTAATCCGCCTTAACATGAAATGTGTCATGGTAACTAATCTCCAATTGTTGTTTATGGATAGTCCTACCGTTAAAACTCGAATCCAATTATAAAAGTTTACATGTTTGAACTCATATGGAGGAATTTTTAACTTGCCATACAAACTTCACTCTCATTGATTCTCAGTTCCAAGCACATGCATGTACTAGCCACAATCTCGTTACGCCACTCCATATTGATATCGAAGTAGTACTTAGTGATGAGGTTAATATCTGAAAAATATTTTATGTTACGCTTTTAAGGTGTAATATTGTAAAAAATACTTTATTCAAACATTCTAATAAAGGGGTACCGTGTGTCACGTTACCACATATCACAATAATAATAACAATGGATTGACAATGTTGACTGGGAATTCGTGAAATTGGTTTAAACCATGCTTGTGTCATTCACAAATAGACTCAAGCTAATGTCGACCACATCTTTGACAACTACAATAAAATGGTTAACTGGTCAGGAATATCAAACGGACATCATATGAATATACATACTATAAGTTTATAACACATTCACATATCAAATGCATTAGAAAGACATAAGTGACTCATGCGTGTGATGCTAATACCCGCATATCTCAACACCTAATTCCAAATTGATCCATTCTTTTTTTTTTTTTTTTTAGCAACAAACTAGAATGATTCATAACACCAATGAAAGAAGAAACAGTACATGAATCCCAAAAAAAATTACCGTACCGCTTATGAGCTAGCGAGTTCTCACCACGCGGCACAAGTTCTAAATTAAAGAAAGTAAACGAGCTAACCAATGATTTAATGTCTGTCAAAATAGGACCAACAACTGAAAAATCAAAGTCTAATGAATTAAAAGATTTAACTAAAGAAAGACAATCTGTAAACATGGCTACTCTCTCCCATCCTTGTAAAACCGCCCAATGAACACTTGCATACGAATAGCATAGGCCTCAACGCTTTGCGGAGTCAACGGATGATCCAACGTCTTGTTGAAATTTTAGTGAATGATTGAGCTTTCAATTTATTCGATGAATTGGTCAATTGGGCCCAACACGTCTACTACAAGAATTCTGTTGTAACGGGACGGAAAGGGGCGACGGATCGCTAATTAGAATCCGTCGCCCCGTTTGGCGACGGATAAAACTTATCCGTCGCTACAGGGAGACGGATAATTTTATCCGTCGCTACAGAGCGTTGACCAAAATTTAAAAAAAAATAAAAATTTAGCGACGGATAGATCTATACAAGCGCTATTTTTAGCGACGGATAGTAGATCTATCCAAAGCTATATCTTCGGAAAATAAAAAAATAAAAAGCGTTAGCAGCGGATAGATCTAGATCCGTCGCTAAAAGCTAAAAAAATAATATATCTCCACCACCACCTCCTTTCCTCCACCACTTCTCCATTTCTCCTCTCCTCCTCCACCCACCACCACCGATCTCCACCCACCACCTCCTTTCCGTCCACCACCATCCTCCACCACCACCATCTCCTCCACCACCTCTCCTCCATTTCGCCTCTCCTCCTCCTCCACCACCATCTCCACCACCACCACCACCACCTCTCTCCTCCCACCACCACCGCACCACCACCATCTCCACCACCACCACCTCTCTCCTCCCACCACCACCCTGCCACCACCACCATCTCCTCCACCACCACCACCACCACCTTTCCTCCTCCCACCACCACCACCACCACCACCACCACCCTTTCTCCTCTCCTCCCACCACCACCACTTGTCTGAATACAAATTGGATATGAATATAAAAATTCAAATACAAATTAATCCGTATACGAATACAAATTGGATACGAATTAATCCATATACGAATATAAAAATTCGAATACGGATTTTATTTTATTTTTAAAAAAAATAGAAATGGGGCGACGGATAGAATCTATCCGTCGCCCCATTATCAATTTTTTTTTAAAAAAAAGGTCAAGCGTCCAATCCATGTGAATTGGACGGATTAATATCGTCGCCACGGCTCCCGTGAGGCGGAATTACTATCCGTCGCCGATCCGTCGCCCGAGGCTGAGGCGGATAGATGATCTATGTGACGGATCTATCCGTCGCTCTGATTAATTATAGTGGTCGGAAACAAGCATTAGGTAGCGTCTATTTCGTTGTTAAAACGAATTAAACTTTAAGTCTTAAGTCACTAAAATCACTAAGTGGTGAAAGGGTGATAAATGCATTAAGTGTGTTTGATCAATACATGAATGAATTAAGTCATCTTAAACATGAGGATTAAGTAATCCTATGTGTTAAAATTGAGTTTAAGAGCAAAGTTATCGAAAGAAAGGAGAAAATCGAATCAGGAGGTAAAGCGGGAGCTCACGCGGTGAAGCCTGTTGATGCTGAGCAGTATAACTTCCTCGAAAATTCAAATTTTCACGGTCTTTTGATGAATAGACACTTCCTTTAAGTTGAAGAATTGTGCCTAATACATTGAATGAAGAGTTAACACCTTTAGTAGAAGGATATAACTCTTGGGAAAGATCACCAAACAAGTATAAATATGTGAAAAAGTTCTCCACAAGAATACACACATTCCATACTTGCTTTCTTTCCTCCTGCTCTTTGTGCATTCCTACACACTCAAATTAAGGTTCGTCAGACTTGGTTATCGGAGTGCAACCTAACCATTTAAGAGAAGTTTTATCGCAGGAGGCTGTGCAAAGTAACATGTGCCAAATGTGAAGCGATAAAGTCTTAAGGAGAGATAGTCAAACTATCGACTCTTCTCGACTCTGTTTTTATTCTTCTCTACTTCCATACCCGCAGATACCTACCATATTTCTACACGTCTCCTTACATCGAGCGAACAAGCCATCATGGATATAAACTCTGTATCCAATCCCAACACGTGAACCATCTTCCGAAAATGCTGCATCCACATTGATCCTGACCACGCCCTCCGCTGGCAATAGACTAGATGAGTACTCCAGCCCATTCTCCGCTACTGCTGCTCCTACAGCCTGTCCACCTGCGCCTTCATCCCTAGCCGCTCCAAATTGATCCATACAATAAACCCCATTTAATGATTGTTTTTTAATAATTAGATCATATACTTCCAAAAATCCTGACTTTTTCGTCCATTTCGACACGAATTTAAACTACAATATATAAATAATTAAAATTATTTGTACTAAATGAATAAAAACACAACAGATAATTATAAATTATGATATATATTGAATAAAATAAGAAAAAAATGAGTGAGAGGTTGAAATCGAAACGAATGATTATGGATTATGTAGTTATAAATTAGGACCCTATAAACTATTCCCTCGATTAGCGGTTTAATCTTCGCGTTAATTTTTGGTAATTAACTTTATCTTCTCATGGCCAAATGGAAAATCTATAACCCTACTTTTATCTGTCTCTATACTCTTTATTAGCTATTTGTCATCTTAATTCATTAATTTTCCTCTTTATGAACATTCTCCTCTTTATTATTATTATTTTTTAAATAATGTCTTTGGTCATGGGAAGATGAAGCAGGAGGGAGGGAGTATAAATTAACCATTTGGCACAAGTCTGGCGCCAAATACAGCATGTTCCCAAACATTAGCACACGAGTCGTCACTCATTACTCTTCACTCTCATTGGGGAATTTCATCAAACACTTTGCGGGAGTACCACCATCGTTCCTCAAATTCAACCATACTTCCTCCACCAGAACCGCCGCTACCTCTAACTCCTCCGCATTCGCCTCTGCCTCCAATGTCCCGCACTTTCAAACCTTAACCTCGGCCCAAAAACTCCAGACGCGTCATTATATAGACTCCCTCCTCGAATGGAACCAGGTTATGCACGCAATTGAACTCTAATTATTTTTTACCTGCTGTTGATTTGTCCTTCTAACTATCTGGATATGCAGAAAATGAACCTGACGGCAGTGAAAGAGGAAAATGAGGTGATGGAACGGCATGTCGAGGATTCATTGGCGATAATGGATCCAATCCGCGACCTGTATCTGTCAAATTGTGGGACTTCTTTCGATGATTTGCGTGTTGTTGATGTAGGAAGTGGTGCAGGGCTTCCTGGAATTATCCTCGCGATTGCCTGTCCCAGTAATACTAACTGATTTTGATCTTCATGTTGCTTCTGTATTTGCTGTTATTTGCTCTGATCGAATTTCATGGTTTAGGTTGGAAGGTGACTCTACTGGAGTCGATGAATAAGCGTTGTATCTTTCTAGAACATGTCATTGACCTCGTTGGCTTGCAAAACGTGCAAGTTCTTCGAGATCGAGCTGAGGTACAGATGCCCATTTTGAAATGTAATCCCTATGTTTTTGCATTTCTTGCGCTTCTGGTTTGTAGTTCACTTTATAAGTTCAATAACTCACTACAGAACTATGAGCCTTAATCATGTACTCGGCTTTATATAGTTGCTCATTACTTAATCTGATTGTTTGCTGTTCACAATTAAGTTTGCAGTTCATGCTTGCAATTTGCAAATATTCAATCTTCAAAGTATTCAACCATAGATTAGTCAATAAAAGATTTCACAGCGTTGCGTGAAGGACCGTGTAAAAATCCATTCAGCATTTCTTAGTCCCTACTCGAGGCATTGAATTTTAGCATTTCTCTACTCTACTTGGTGGATAGCAATTGGGAACTTATGACTTGTGAAACTAGTATTTGTACATGACTGCAAAGTAGTACATCCTTTTGATCGGTCACTCGTGCTCCTTTGCGTAAAAAAGTTGTTAATGTGCTAGTGTTCTCATGATGTGCAAAGTATGTTTCTGTCTGAATCATGAAGTCGCAACTACAGCATAATAAAATATGCTGATAGCCACAAAACTCTGGGCGCACGACTTATATAAAGCCTCAAACCTTTGCCAATTTTATCATATTTCCCGAGAACATGGTAGATAATGGTAAAAAAGTTTGATACACTAAATTGTTAGATATGTCCTTTCAATATCTTAATAATGTTGCAGTGATGATTATACGTCTGTATTGGTTGATCCTCCAGTGCTTCTTACATATCGGTAATATTGAATATTCAACAAGTGACTGAGCTCTGTGGAATTGATTTTTGCTTTGTCATGCTTGTTGTATGCTAAACTTCAATGTCAAACTTAAGCTTGAGTAGAAAACAAAATATGTGGAGAACATACATCCCTGTCACATAGTGTAAAATACTTTTTGGTTCATATATCTGCATGCCAGCCTATTATCTTTTATGATTTATGAAACAGCCCTAGTAATTTTATCTCCTGGAAGGACTTGTTTACTTCTATTAGATGTTTTGACAAGTCCTTGCCTTTTGGATGATTAAAAGAATATTTTAATATTACATTTTATGCTGCACTTCAATTTTTCCCTTTTTATAAATTTACTCTTCTACTTTTTTGCCCTTAATATGGAGGTATTTAAACACTAACCTCTATATAGTGCAGGTTGTAGGGCAAAATCTTGACTTCAGAGAGGGTTTTGACATCGCAGTTGCTCGAGCAGTTGCAGAAATGAGAGTTTTGGGTAATATAAGTGATTGATTCTTTTTAACAAGCGCTTCAATTTGGCAGTAGCACTGCTTGACATATTAATTTCTTTTGCATATAGCTGAGTACTGTCTTCCTCTAGTTCGTGTTGGTGGTTTGTTTGTAGCGGCGAAGGGTCATGATCCTGAGGTATGCATCTACGAAGTAAACCTTTAGAAAAGTTATTAAGTTTTACTTTTCCTAAACCTTGTGTTATAAGAGCCTACTGTGTCGGTATATTGTTGCTAAGTACATGCATGCAAGCTAATTATATGATATAATTATGTAGCTTTATTCTGCAATTATTTTATTCCACATATGAAATCCTTATTGACATCATGCATTCATGCCAGGAGGAAGTATCAAGAGCTGACAGGGCTATCCGGTTGATGGGTGCTTCTCTATTGCAAACATGTTTTGGTATGTCTTCTTTGATCTAATGTTGTCTACTACTTCTTATGCATGGCCATCAGTTAGTTGATTGATATAAGCATTCGGTCATTGGTTCATGTTAATATATTTTTAGTGTTGCTTGTTTGTATCTAATCCCTACCTCCTTCTATTGTCACCTAAACCACACTTTCAATCATATGCTGTTTCATTTGAAATAAACATCAATCTCAGACTTAAGTTTGATCGATTACGAAAAGTTTCTGTTCTCTTAGAACAGCCAATGAGTCTTTGGGCTCCTCATTATGCTCTTCTTCACCGTATTTAATTAAAGATAAGGTCAGCCATATTGCATATTGCTGACTTGAAATTTCCACACCAATCTAAGCTATATATGCAAGAGTTGAAAACTTATGTAGCTTACTAATACTGGTCTCTACTTCATCAGTGGAATCCCACAGTAAATATGGACAACGAACTGCAATAGTATGTCATAAAAATGGTCCCACCCCGAGAAAATATCCTCGTGCACCAGGTACTCCATCAAAGGTGCCACTGTAGATAGATGAACGGTTAGTTTGTTTTCACAAGTTACATTTCTGTGTGTACATTAAATATCAAACCGTTGTTTGCTATGTATGTTCAGATGATCTGTAATTTGCTGAGTTGCTCTTTGACTCTCAAACAAACCGATCTGCTTATAATTCATTTTCCTGTCGTCTCATCTGTGCAATTTCATTAATCTATTATCATCATTTTGTGAGCATTGTCACTCGGCTTCTTTCTGTAGAATGTATGATATGATGTGCATTTTATAAAAAAACTATTACCGCTTTTGGCTTATACATTGCTAAGAAATAGAATAAAGTAGGTTTAGTGTTTAATTAGATGCAAAAAAGGTTGTTTCGGGTCTTCTGACAGATTACTTTTCTTCTTTGTGTAATTTCTTTGAAGTGTTGATGCAATTCATGACTGTAACCCCATGGGTTCATTCCGCATGTAAAATCCATTATACAAGAGGCTTCCTTCTCACCTGTCCATGTCCATATTATGCAAATAGAATAGTTGGTCATGCTTTGTGGACCATGTTATGTGTCTTACTCTGTCAATTTAGGAAACGTCGGTGGCTAGTTACTCCTGTTTCTTTCTTTCTTTCTTTCTGTTCCTGTAAAACGTATTAGTGGCTATTTGACTAACCTTGGCTTACATGGTGATGTGTGTTACACACTTTTCCCGGAATATACTATAGTACTAATTAGCAAATTTATCTCTACATATGAAGCACGGAGACACCAGGATACTTGGCTTTCATGTGCAGGAAATGTATTAAATATGGAGCCACCCCCGGAAAGGGAATAACAACACTTTGCCTTGTTTCTGTTTTTCTTTTCTTTGTAAATATTACTTCATCCGTCCCGGGAATAGCTTCCCGTTTGCTTTATTGGTCAACAAAATAAGGACAGTGGTTGACTTGAATAGAAAAATAATAAATAATAAATAAAAAGTGATAGTGGGTTGTTAAAGTGGAAAGTTGAGTATTATTTAAATGAAGAAATAATAAAGAATGAATAAAGTAGAGATAGTGGGTTGGAAAAGTTGTAAATATAAGTGTTTTATGTGGGTGTTAGTTGACTTGAGTGGGGTATAAGGTAAGATTACCAAAAATGGAAATGGGAAGCTTGTCATGGGACGGGGGAAGTAGGATACATCACTGATACTGATTTGGTATGGATATATAAACCCTAGTAGATTTTTTCCTTTCTTTCTTTTACTTGCACTATCATTTTCGGACCACTCTACAAATTACTGCTTTCTTTCTTGCTTCCCGCGGGCCTCTATAGGTTCGCCTCCGTAATTTTCTTAGTTTTCTAAAGGTTACCTGTTATATTCTTAAGGCGTGAAAACAACTTTATGACAGCAAATCAAGTTAAACCTGGCAATTGGTAAGCTGTTTTAGTGAAGGAAGTTGGTGGATGTATGTGTTTTGGAGCATTATCATAGCAAATATCCATTTATGTGCTTTGTAGATCTCTACCCTAGTGAACTTCTTGTTTCAGTATTATATAACCTTTTTCACCATCAATTTTATGGGAACATAAACTAACCATTAAGTATTATCTAATCATCATAGCTCATGTGTTTTAGAGTCATCCAGCCTGCTTAATTTCTTTCAAAATATTATTTTTAACAGGTTTTATAGTGCTAGATTAGAATTAGCATCTCGTAAAGAGGGGAAGAAATGGTGGATGGAGAGGATCTACTTTTGATAAATTTAGTTCTCCAGGAATAACTTGGAGTTGCTATCACACCAGCCAATCCATAATTAGCAGTTATACTGTATTGTATAGTACTATAATTAAAAAACTTTCTATTGTACTTATCCAATTCTTAGAAATGCAAAATTAGAAGCATCAAACCAACCGAGAACCCGTTATTACTCTTCTCTCATTACATAAGAAAAAAATTACATGCAATTGAACTTTGTCACTTGGCATTTCACATTCCACTGTCATGTGAGATTGTGAAGGCCCTGGATAGGAAAATCTGCCAGACCTTCATGTCACGATCCAGACTAGCACTATATAGGATATAGGCTGATATAGTATTTGATGGACTGGAAGTTGAATCTGGTGCCAGGGTAATACATTTGACAGGCCCTGTATGCCCTTCAAGAACTGCTAAGCAAGAAAACGTATTACCGGCCCATCTCCAAACTCTCACAGTATTATCAGCTGAACCACTACACAAAAAATCTGGCCCAACTGCTAAACACAATATGGATTTGGTGTGCCCCCTTAGAGCCCCCACCACCACCATGCTCTCACCATTTGGGACCTTCATCCAAACCAGAATTGATCCGTCACAATCACCAGAATACATGACACCTCCATCTGTGCTTAGTTTTAGTGCATTTACCCCATGATTGTGTTTCTCCAGTGTATCCACTAGCAAATGCTTCATTTCACCTGGCTGCTGCTTCCACACTTTCACTTTTTGTCTGACGATCCCGTGTATATGTAGTCATCATTGGATATTGTGATGTCATTTATTGCATCATCATGTGCATTAGCTATAGATTCCAGGCACCTGAAATCTGTTGCACTCCAGATTTTAAGAGTCCGGTCCCAAGAAACCGAATAAAGCAGGGACTCGTCAGTTGACAAGGCGAGTGCTGAAACTGTATCGACATGGTGAACCCATGTACACTTCTTGTGCCTCCGGATATGAATTTGGTTATTGGGCACCAAAAACTTGCAGGCACGGTCACTTAGAGTGGGAAGTGTGGCTAACTTGGTAAATTTATGCTGACATTCGTTGGCATTATCAATTTTCCACACTCGTATTTTCTGGTCTTGATGAGCAGTGAAGATTCTGTCGGTTGACACTACAATGGCCTTCACTGCACCTTTCCTGCCACTACCATGTTACTTTCACATTGACTTGCATGGTTCTGGATAGGCCTGGGAGTCATATTATGGTCCCATAATTAATTTCTTTATTTGAAGAGCCAGTGAACAGAACATTTCCAGCGAGAACTAGTGATGATGTGTAGGAGTTTTGGCTCTTGAGTGGCCAGGCATCGGTGGTTAACGTCAAAGAGATGGAGTGGTAATGGTGATAGTGAAGGAACTGAAGGAAGGCTAGGTTGGAAAGTTTCAAAAGTTGCTTGTGTTAGACACAGGCTGTTGGGAAATGAGTGCGAAACATTGCTCGAACTACAAGTCTGATTACATGGCCTCATTTTAGGAAGTTGAGTGCATGGAATGAGGAGGAGAACGCATATATAAAATGAGCTTGGAGATGAAACATAAGTTAGTGGAAACAGAAGTGCTCTGATTTATTGAAATGGCCCATCATTCATCTTGTTATAGGTGCCTAACATAATCCATTTATCTTGTGTTTTTATTGCGTAAGCAACTCTTTTGGATTCAGTAAACACCGTCATGCTATATTGATAAATGACGTTTTAAACATGGCTAGTGATAATGCCAGAGCAAAAAATTACTGTTGCAAGGCAAATTACTCTAGCATTAATAACTTTTGGTCTGACATTATCACTAGCCATTTAATATAACACATTATGACCCGTAATTTTAATTGCTATACACTAGGTTATTTTGGCTCTGTTTAGCAAAACTAGCTAGAAAGCTAGCTGATTAGGTAGTTGGAAAGCTAGCTGGTTAGCTAGCTTTTTCAGCTAGCTGGTTTATAATGTAGGTGTTTATTAAATTAGCTAAAAAGCTAGCTGGTATTTTGTAAAATGACATAAAAGGGCATTACTCTTATTTTTCTTGTCTTTAATCTTTCTTATCGTATTATTAGTCTATAGTTTTTTAAATAATAATATATCATATTTTGTCCAATAATTATAATATATATTTAATATACTTTACATCGGCTTTAATAACTTGTCATCAAAATTATCGAAGTTGAAAGAAATAATCGTTGAGCATTTTATCTTAGTAATGAAAAAAATCAGTATTTGATGTGTACTACATGTATGCATTTTAAAGAATGCGGATCATTAATCCTTATCTTGTTCTGAAAAATGCAAAATGTATGACAAAGGATCATACATGTATGCATTTTAAAGAGTTTCTTATTTTCTTTATTCTAATTTAGGTTAAATAGGTTAGGGATATTTTCGGAATGAAAAAGATAAGAAGCTCCTTCTTAAAAAAAAAAAAGCGACTAGCTTCTTTTTTAAATTTGGTAGTTAAAGAAGGCTAGCGTTCAATAACAGATTTTATTAGTCGATGATCAAAAAAAATTTCGTGGAAAAGTGAGTAATAAGCAGCCTTTGTCTCTTATCCACCAGGTTTTGATATTTAGTGACTGTTTGGCTAGCGATTAAAATTAATAGATTTTTTTTTCTTTTTTCCCTGGAACTGTCCTCTGCTCTTTTCTTTCTAGTGCTAAGATTTCTACAGTGTGTTGCAACACTATTGATCCTCGACTCCATAGGAAAGCTGAGTTATATCCTTGATGACTTATGGCTAGTTTGGGAACCAATAACTAGTGGTTTGCTTATCCGATGAACTGTGCCTACCGTTAAGGAATACTTGAACCCTTAACAGAAGCATTGGAACGTCGGTAACAGAGAGTTTAAGTTATGGGCATGGCATAATTGCGGATGATTAGTGAGGGCTAGAAAATGGCATGATTATCCACGGATCTGGTCTGTCTCCATATCTGAAGTAATGGACAGTTTTAGAAACCTATCCGATTCCAAACAGTGAAACTGGTTGTACAATTTTCATGCAATAACGAATAATTCATGTAATGGGAATTGTACCATAGTAATAACTAGTATCCCCCGGGAAATGTATGTGCAAAACAGGGCCAACATTAGCTTTATACCTAAAAAATTTGGTTGCCAAAAGTGGGAGAGGGAACATGCCTGCAAATAATTGATGTGAAACTGTGGATCGTGACATTTGTAACGATGATGCAACTTGTTCATAAAGCTATTCCATTTTCCCATCATTTGTTAGTTGTTAAGTATGGAGGGTGGATGACAAGTCTTATTCCTCCTATACTAATTTTCACTATGTTCTGCCTTAGCTTAAATTTGCCAAGTTCCTGTTCTTTAACTGGCTTTCATGTCCCATATTCGGTTCGACCACTTGCAAGTTTTTTGCACTCGCAAGTGTAAGTTCCGAAATTTCGTTTACAAGTCTACTACTGCTACCATAAGAATTCTAGATGCACTTTCTATGATGCTTGCCCTAATGGAGGTCTGACTGACCGGGCTAATCTCTAAGGCTTACCAGAGTTAGCCTGCTCATTCATGTTGCGAAATCTTGAGAGTTGTGATAGTTATTATACAATAAAAAACATCTCTAACGGTCATCTGTACAACTTTTGACTTAGAATTTCCTTTTTCGACTGAGAAGTAGGGCTGCAAACGAGCCGAGCCGAGCTCGTTAAGCAAAATTTGATCTAAGCTCGAGCTCGATCGAGCTGCATATATTGAGCTCGGCTCGAGAGTAAATTTTGTAATTCGAGCTCGGCTCACGAGCTTTATTTTTTCCTTTAATCAAACATTTAAAAAAGCTCGAATTTAGCTCGATTAAAAAGTTCGAATTCAATTAAATGAAATATTCTGAATAGGTGTGGTGGTCACTGGTCAACTAGATAGGGTGAGGTGGCAGGTGGGGAGAAGGCGGCGTGTCGGAGGTGTGGTGGTGGTGGCTGGTGGGGAGAGAAGAAGCTGCCAAGTAGGCGTGGTGGTGGTCTTGGTGGCACAGTGGTGGTGGGTGGCGAATTAGCTTAGAGGCGTGGTGGTGGTGGGTGTCGATTTGGACTCTGGAGGCGTGGTGGTGGTGCGGTGGTAGAAGAGGTGTGGTGGTGGTGGTGGGATGGGCGTTAGAAGAGGTGTAGAGGTGGGCGGTGGTGGAGATTGGATTGGGCGTGAGAGAAGACTGAAGAGTGAAGAGGCGATAAATCTGGGAGCTGGTGAAATAATTTTTGGCAACTAGGCTTAGTATATTTACTATATATATTTATTTATATAATTATTACTAATAAATACTATTCGAATAGCTCGTCGAGCTTTCGAGTCGAATACCCCAATATTCGAGCTCGAACTCGAAACTTTTTCGAGCTATAAATAAAGCTCGAACAAACCGAGCTTTTTTCGAGCCTAAAGTTTCGAGCTATAAATAAAGCTCGAACAAGCCGGCATTTCGAAAAAGTTAAATTTCGTTCTACCTCTTGAGAAGTACCATAATTTTCTCTAACCGGAGACTCCTGTTGTTTCTTTCTTCCTTTTCGCCCTTCTTTTTGGTGTTCCTGAGGTTTTGATGGCTGCTGAGTCACATTCCTACTTTTGGGGCCAGGTAGGTTCCTGCGTAAACTAGACCTATTAATAGTTAATGTGACATACATTCGGCTTGTTCAATGAATTTATTCATTACTAACTAAACGCGAGGTGCAAGTACTTTTCATCTATCGAGAGGAAAATCAATACGTGGTGGTCAAAATATAACAAACAGTAGCAAGTTACAAGCTAGTTTTATCCAATCCACATCTCATGTTTTCCCTGTAGGAATTCTTTGTTGATTGGAATTTGGGATGATTGTTTGGAGTGTACATTTTTATGTACACAATGACCTAGCTAGAATAAAACTGCACATTGCTATGTTTTGGCTTAGAACTCTGTATTTACTACATCTTCTTCTGATCTTCAATTGTTTCTAGGTCATTTATCAAAGTGTTTGGCACTCCTATTAAACTCAAAACTCAATTTGACTCAACTCGGTGTATACGGAACTGTAGTTGAGTTTTGAAGTTTATGTTATTTTATTGTGATTTAAATAGAGTTTAGTAATATACTCCATATGATTAAAGTTGAATAAGAATTTCTGAGAGTAAATTTAGTCAATTTGAGCAACACAGTTTGGTTTAATTCCAAACACCAATAAAATGTGGCTTGGGCTTGAAAATTACAATAAACTGGGCTTAACATGAGACCAGCACACCATCAGCCCAATAAACATGCATAAGTTAGCTCCATTAAACAAAAAACATAGATAAATATTGGGGAAAATTGGTGCTTGGAGGCCGATTTTTGGCGAGATTCTGAAAAGCCTGATATTTTGGTATTTTGAATAAAGGTCGAATCTTTATAATCATTTGTATTGATAAATTCGTATAATCTGATCAATTAAATGTCTGATCCGTAGTATTAGTAGAGTCATGTCTGATCCGATTATATTAGTAGACAAGCAATACGGTCCATTTGTATTGGTAAAATCAATGTCTGATCAAGTTGTATTAGTAGAGTTAAATGTCTGATCCATTGTATTATTGGTAAATTCTAAATCTGATTGGTATATGTAAAAATATTTGACTTTTTTATAAATAAAAATGTTTAGTTGGTCTCACTTGCTCTCTACCCTAAATATTGTAACATTGAATTAACACAACGTGGAGAGCTCAATCTAATCTAATAGCGTTGAAAGCCAAATTCAATTAATCATTTGCCAATTATCATCAACGTGGAGGCACTAACTTAGCCTTTTGCTCTTCTCCCACTAATTACAATTTTCTCTACCAAACCAATTATTTCCATCATCTTCATAACAAGTAATGAACTATAAATATGGAGCATTTGGAAACACTTCAAATAACCAAGCAGCCTTCTCTCGAACCTTCCAAATTCCATTGACACACAGCACCAAGAAATGGCGCCTTCAGCTTCATCACAAAATGCCATTCTAAGCTTATTAGTTGGCCTCATTGCATTGGAAGCAACCTTAGTTTCCGCATTCAACTACAGTGAAGCCCTTGAGAAGAGCTTGCTGTTCTTCGAGGCACAAAGGTCTGGTAAATTGCCCGTTAACCAACGTGTTAAATGGCGGCGACTCTGGCCTCCATGATGGTTATGAACAAAGTGCGGCTCTTTTTAATTTTTTTCTTCATTACAAGCGATGTGGGATATTTCAGTAGTTACAATATGTTCTCTACGGTTGCATGAACAGGTGAACTTGGTAGGAGGATACTATGATGCAGGGGACCATGTGAAATTCGGGATGCCGATGGCGTATACGATGACAATGCTGTCTTGGGCATGATCGATTTGGAAGGAGTTGGTGAGCCAGGGTCAAATGGGACACACTTTGGATGCCATCAAATGGGAACTGATTACTTCATCAAAGCACATCCTCAACCAAATGTTCTTTATGGACAGGTACACATTCACCAGTTTTTAGGAACATAAGTTCCTTAATACACCAATGCGTTAAATTTCTCTCCTACTCATACTTAACAAGAAACATGGTGGTTTTAGGAAAATTAAGTTCAAGTGTTTGTTGAACAATGTATGATATAATATGATTCATATGAATGACTTGTTCAATATCTATGAGTCAACATTTTAGGCACACCTAAATAAATTTTCTTTTATTTAATTTCCTTCATGGTTTTTTATGATGGGGACATTTAGGTTGGAGATGGAGCGTCTGATCACTACTGTTGGGAACGAGCTGAGGACATGACAACGTCAAGGACAGCATACAAGCTAGACTATGAAAATCCGGGATCAGACCTAGCTGGAGAAACTGCTGCAGCCTTGGCTGCAGCTTCTCTTGCTTTCAAGCCTTATAACTCTGCTTACTCTAGTCTTCTATTGCTGCACGCAAAACAGGTTTGGAAATAGCATCAATTCTGCAATGTAAAAGTAATGCTAACATGCATGTTTTCGTAAGACATGACCGTTCTAACTTATCTGTCGTTCCAGCTTTTTTCATTTGCGGATAGATTCAGGGGCGAATTTGATGATTCGATTGAATCTGCCAAGCAGTTCTACCAATCATCTGGTTATTCGGTATGTTCTCTTCTTCTTGAATTATATTACCTCTTGTCTTGTGTTTTTGCTAATCAAATATTAAGTTTGCTCTGATTTTGTATGTTAGGATGAGCTGCTATGGGCTGCCACATGGCTATACCGTGCAACAAATGATGAATATTACTTGAAGTATGTAGTCGATAACTGTGTCTCATTGGGAGGAACTGGATGGGCAGTGAAAGAGTTTTCATGGGACAACAAGTATGCTGGTGTTCAAATTCTTCTCTCCAAAGTAAGTCACATACTGCATTGATATATCTGAAAGATGTTCTATCTTACACGTGAGCAATGAATTTTTTGTTATCGTTACCCAACTGATGAACAAATGTTTGTGAAGGTTTTGCTGGATGGAGCCGGTGGAGCATACACATCCGTGCTACAACAATACAAAGCCAAAGCTGATTATTTCACTTGTGCTTGTATGCAAAAGAATGATGGTTACAATGCACCCATGACTCCTGGTTAGTACAAAACCTCGATCTTCCATTCCTGTTTCTGAAAGGAATGGGAATGTTTAATGATGATCGTCTCTTTCTACAGGTGGCCTTCTTTATCTACACGACTGGAACAATTTGCAGTATGCTTCCTCTGCTGCGTTTCTCCTTTCTGTTTACTCTGATTATCTATCCAAGTCGAAGAGCGTCGTCAAATGCCCAAATGCTCAACTCCAATCACATGATCTCCTCAATTTCGCGAAGTCACAGGTTTAAACTCATACTGTGTAGCTAAATCAAGCTGCAATTTTTTAGTTCTTGTGGGATTAAGATCCTAATGTGTTTTCGTCTAAATTGGTGAAATCAATCTATGCAGGCTGATTACATCCTTGGAAAGAATCCCAAGTCTCTGAGCTATATGATCGGATATGGGCAAAACTACCCAGTGCACGTTCATCATCGAGGCTCATCTATTGCCTCCATTTCTCTTCTCCGTTCTTTTGTTGGGTGCATGAAGGATTTGAGACATGGTACAAGCGTCGAGGCGAATCAAATGTTTTACATGGAGGCCTTGTTGGAGGTCCAAATGAGAAAGGCAATTTACAGATGATAGGTCAATTACGAACAAACTGAGCCAACAATGTCTGGCACTGCCCCTCTCGTAGGACTTTTCTGCAAATTGCAGTCCCTCCCAGGAAACTCTGCAGGTAAGCTGAACAAAACAGTTTTATCAGTTTAATGTTGCTATGATGTATAGGATCAATACATGATCAAATTATTCGGTTTCAGGTTCTTATGGCCATGGATCGCCAAGACCTTCAGGTCCTTACCATGCACCACAAACACCATCTCCTACCCCAAATTCAGGTGAGCAATATAACAAGTGAACTTCTAAATCGTTACATGTATGAAACATTAAGATCTAGTAGTATTAATGCTGGGAGTTTCACTATTTCTTGCAGCTACACCAGTTCAATTTCTACACAGCATAACTAACACATGGACTGTCGGGAAAGTAACTTACTATCGTCACAAGGTGGTGATAAAGAACGTATCTCAGAAGCCCATTTCGGATTTGAAGTTGCACGTTCAGAACCTATCAGGATCCGTATGGGGTCTGACTCCACTGCAAGGGAACGTCCTTTATGGACTTCCAGAATGGATTAAAGTAATGGCACCTGGTTCTGAGTGCAGCTTTATATACATTCAAGGAGGTGCTCAAGCCAAGATTTCAGTTCAGAGCTACCATTAACAGAAGCTGATCAAACAAGTTTCCAGTACATGATTTTGTCGTCGAATCGTCCCTCTATTTTCCATTTTTTCCAAACAATGGATAACTGTACTTCTGATGATATATTGTAAGCTTATTATATATAGAGTTAGCTGTGATGAGAGCTGCGGAGACAAATGAACCATCTTGTAATTGTCAAAATCTTATACCACATGTACCTTTACCAAGAAATTATTGGAATGAAAATCAGAAACATTGCATATAATATAACAGCAGGGTGTAGATTGATTGATGCATGACTGCAAGTGAGTCGAGATGCAAGGCAGTAGTCGAGCAACTTATAAGTTTTAGAGAAAGTTGTTAGCTATGGTGTTCTGTTCTATTAAGGTTTGTTCCTTGCCAAATCGGTTTTACGAAGGAAAATATAAACACAAACTCAAATCACTTGCGAATAAACTTGTGGATTGATTTGGGAACTTGGTTTGAATCATGGGCGAGTCCACAACAAACCATGTGCCCCTCAACTCTTATTTGCCCGACTCTCTTGCTTCAAAGGATATTGGGATGAAGGAGTTTCAAGGTACAAACACCCATCCGAATGGAAGTTCTATCGCCTTCGAACCTTTCGTAGCTAGAACTCTCGACTCTATGTGTACAGCAAGAAAAAGAGAAGAGTAGGAGGAGATTGTTGGCACTTGGCAGTATCTAAACTGAAACTTGAGCTCAATATTTATTGCCATGAGAAAAGAAGCCAACGGAGGGTGAATTGCTCTTGGCCTTAGATTACAGAACAGCTCACACCACTTCGCAAGTGGCGAATAATTCCGACTAAACTTTGTCGACTGAAATGATTGTGATTAGCACGCTTTCAAGCTAATAATTATCATTCTCAACGGAAATTGGAATTCTCAAGTGTAGTATATCATTACGAAGTTCGTCTCACAAGCTTCGGACTGATATCAAAACATAAAACCAAGACTAAATTCTCACGTGAATAATTGCTCAAAGTTCTCCGAGTAATACATTTTTCTCAATACGCTGACACAGTGACACACTTCAACCCACTCCTTTCGAGTCAATTATATTAAGCATCCATAATAACCTACTACATTTGAGTCGATAATACCGAGCATCCATAATTTGGTGTCACAAGTGTAATACATCACAGCAAAGCACATGTCACAAGCTACGCGATGATATAACCGACATGCTAGATCGGTTACTGATGTTCAAGATATAATGTGCCGAAGATGCATGAAAAATCACAACCTGGTAGATTCAATTCCAACAAAATTATGTTTTGTCCCACATCAATAAAGAGTGTTTTGTAGAGTGAGGAGAGGTGAATAAGTAAGAGAGGAGGTATATCTGGAGAACTTGCCTTAAACTAATGAGTAAGGAAAACAAAGCGGACAGTGAGAACTGGACGCAGCACTATACATACTAAGTGCAGTAATTTTTGGAGGGGTTATAGGCTGGCCGGGTGTTGACGCTGCTTACTTCGCAGAACTCTCTCGTGCGGGCCTCCCAACCCACCCCCTAAATTCTTCAGTTTCTAAATATTTTCAACATAAATGTCATTTTCAACTTAATTTTTCTTGGGTTACTACACTTCAAACGTATTGATCTTTTCTATTACCAGCTTGTCTAACATCTATAGATTTTCAACAAGCAACCTACATCTAGGAACACACATTCTACAATGCAAGTTGACTTTCCCACAAGTGCACCACCAAAACCATATAGAGACTTTACCAATCCAGCGTCCACAAAGAAAACCCACACAAGATAGAGGAGAAGAAGGTTAAAACTTCGAGTTGTTAGGGTTGCTTGTGAACTTAGCGGTTGGAGTAATGTTTCGACACTATGGGCCAACTTGTCAAAATAGTTATTAGAGATGTATTAACAATTCCATCGAAGAGTTGGCTTAGTCCAAGATGCTAAACAACAAAGTTTGAGCAGATTTGGTGAAACGCCATATGCAATGTCTAGTATAATTGATTTATGTTCCATTATATGGCCCACATTGACTACTTTTTAAATGATGATATGTTGACTCCACAAATCAATTGTGTATCTTTCATGATAATATAGAGTCTTATTTGATGCACACAAATGTAACTTTTCAATTGGTCATTAATTCTGAGCGTTCTGAAATGATAAGACATGACACATTTGACATGTACATGGACGAAAGTATGGTTCTTATAATTTCTTTGACATATGTATTTTCGTAAAAATAACATAAGTATAATTTTGTAAAGTCCCAAAATTTCAGTGAGATTAAAAAGGGTTGGAAATGCTACTCATACTAACAAGGTGTTGATGTATTAACGAGTAAGGATAAAGTGTGCGGGTGGAATTTTTACACATATAACAATTACTTTGAACTTTTAAAATTCGTCAGGTAGATCTCATTTTTCTTTTACTCCTGTCCTGCATCATTAACAACTAACACATGAAATCATAAATATGAGTATTCTGAAAAGAAATTATGATAATGATAAGGTAATATACCATTTTCAATTTTATGTTGTTAAGTAACCCGATGTGAATCATGTGATATGACTCATCTTTTGGACTTGTGCACGATTTCATCTCTCAATTTTGTATGGTAATAAATCCATTAACTTTCCTCATACCAATACGAATCCATTTCCAAGATCCTTTCTTTGTCAACTCTATAGCTCAGTAGATAAAAAAAGGGCTAGCATACAGCTCAAGCAGACTAACAATGGCTTCCTCAACACCAATTCCAACTCGCCAACTCTTCATCGGCGGTGAATGGAAAGAGCCTGTCAAGCGAAATCGCCTTCCTGTCATTAATCCCGCTACTGAACAAACTATAGGTCTCAATCCTATCATCTTCTCACCGATCATTTCCTACTTTGTCTTCCTTTTCACTATCTTGTAGTTTCTTGTTTCAATGTTGAATATCTTATGTGCCTTGATCAATCACCACAACTAATTTGACAACTTGAATCGTTGATAAATGTGTGTAAAGCAACTGGATTAGGGGCGAATGATTTAATTTACTCCAAAGCTAGGTCTATGTGTTGGTTGATTGTTTTGACTGGATCTTAGATTTTCTGAAGCTTAGAAGAAGATTTGATTTCTGGTGATGAATGTTTGCAGGTGATATTCCTGCTGCCACTGCTGAGGATGTTAATGTTGCTGTCGAAGCTGCCAGGAAAGCCTTTCTCCGAAAGGGAGATAATGAATGGTCTTCGGCTACTGGGGCTCATCGTGCCAAATACTTACGAGCCATTGCTGCAAAGGTCTATTCAGTTATTTGTCATTTGGGACTCTTTTATTGTCACCTAACCTGCATTTTGTGTCTGGTAGCTGATTGATATTGTGTTCTGGATGAGGGCTAATGTTTGTGTTTCAATCATTTGCCGCATCCGTGTTTAGATTATTCCATGCTCCGTAGAATTGTGTCTTGTATTTTTTAGTATCATTTACGAAGTCCAGCATATATGCCATTTTTTTGGAAACACCACTGCATTCCGCAGCATAATCTCTTACATATTGTAGTAACATTTACGGCCTATATGCTGTTATTTGGAAACACCACCGCAGCCTGATTCTGTTTGAATGCATATATGCATATCCATGCGTACAGCGTACATGTAGTTCAATATTTTTTTTGGGGGGGGGGGACTAGCTTGCAATTTTTGTAGATCCGTGATTAATTATCTCTGATATATAGGTCACAGAAAAGAAGCCCGAGCTAGCAAAACTTGAAGCACTTGATTGTGGAAAACCATAGGAAGAAGCTGCTTGGGACATATGCGTGCGGTACCTATGTTCCCATTTTCTGGCTATCTCTGTATCACATAATAACTCACTCTATTTTCTGATTCAGGATGATGTTGCTGGGTGTTTTGAGTACTATGCTGATATTGCCGAAGCATTGGATTCAAGGCAAAAAACTCCAGTTGCCCTTCCGATGGAAACATTTAATTGTCATGTTTTAAGGGAACCCCTTGGGGTGGTTGGTTTGATTACGCCATGGTAGGATATGTTTATTCAGTATGTTTGAGATTCATTTAATTGTACCACAAAACTGAAAAGAAATGAACTTGAACATTATTCCTATACACACTCCTTTCTCCAAAAAGAAATAAATGCAGCGTATTGTACGGGTTCTATAATTGTTTCGTATCCCAATCCTATGTTTAGGTTACACTTGTGACTATAAAACATCAGAAAGGAAAAATGATTATGTTCTGATTGGTTCTTTTTTGGTAACTAGATCTAAGGAAAGCCTCACTAAGTACTATCAGTACAAGATGAGGTAGTCTTCTTTTCATCTTTTGCTTCTGTTAGTTTCACAAGGTACTTCACCATACATAATCAAGTAATCACTTTATTTCAGTTTGTACGCCTGGTTCTGCCAAATTGCAGTATTCACATTAAACTTTGACTTAATCAAACTGCATATTCTTGGTAGCTCAATGATCTAAGCTGCCACTTCCGGACTATACTAGAATCTGTAGTTTGCGGGGCATTTAATAATCAAACAGTATGCTGTTGTAAAATTTCCTGCCCGTGAAACTTGCATGAGGGAGAGATCTTCCACTGCCACTTCATTTTGGGCCCTGACCATATTCCTGATCTTTCACTTTAATCCGATTTGATAACACAGTACTTGGTGTCAGCTATGGCTAGATTTTAATGCACCATGGAAGAGACTAAGCTCGTAATAAAAACAGCAGGATGCTAAATACTGTTTGTCGTCAAACAGGAATACCTTTGTCGATTTAGTGCGGGTAACCTTGTCTTAGTATGAAAGTTGCATCAATGCAGTTCTATCATGTGATGGCGAAGATTTTGATTTACAGGCAGCGGTGACCTAACAAATTATCACTGGAGAGTCTTGCATGATAGATAATACTGTAAAACACCACATTTAACTTCATAGTTCTGTGATTATTTTCCATGATGTGTTTCTTAGTTAAATTCATGCTTAACTATCCAGATTTTGGTGTGATCTTTCCAGAATCAGCTTAGCACCAATAGTAATTCCGTTGAAAATTCTTCTTGCTTATTCGCAGGAATTACCCTATGTTAATGGCGACATGGAAAGTTGCCCCTGCTCTGGCAGCTGGATGTACTGCAATACTTAAACCCTCTGAATTGGCTTCTCTGTAAGCTCTTTTGAAATGTTCCATTACTAATGGATTTTTATGCTTTCTGTTGTTCATCTAACCCTTCCATATTCTAACTGTAGCACTTGTTTGGAGTTCGGTGAAATTTGCAAAGAAGTTGGTCTTCCACCTGGTGTTCTTAATATTTTGACTGGACTGGGGCCAGAAGCTGGTAGTCCATTGGCATCTCACCCGATGTAGATAAGGTAAAAAATTCAGGCATATCATCATATATCTGTATAGGGATGAATATTCTATGAAATGCTCACTGTTATTTTATATTTGATAAATAGATAGCATTTACTGGGAGTAGCGCTACTGGAAGTAAAGTTATGACTGCTGCAGCCCAAGTTGTTAAAGTATGTTTAAGGAACATAGTTATTTGTGTCTTGTGAGTTTCTTTAATTTTCCATTTTCTTTACTTTTAACTCTTTAAAAAAATCATTGCAGCCAATTACGCTTGAGCTTGGTGGAAAAAGTCCAATAGTTGTGTTTGAGGATGTTGATCTTGATAAAGGTTTGATAGTTTTTTTTTTTTTTTTTAATTTCTAGCATAATACATCTTTTCATGGAATCTCTTCTATTATTTGCGCATTTTATTAGACTTATACAATAATATAATTGGTGAAATATTTGTTAGTAGCCAGTATCCGGGTGGATAGGGTGCAGAGTTCTTGTGAAGAACTAGTAGTTGAAGAAAATAGCCTTGTTGTTGTCTCCTGTTATTTTGACAAGTATATGGAATCATATTTGACAACAGCTCACATACTTAGTGGATAGGGCCTTTAGATTATTTGTGAAGAACTAACACTCAAGAAGATAACCTCATTGTTGCCTGTCATACTGATGAGTGGTCGGGATGTAATTTGTTGTCTTCATGTGCACAGCTGCTGAATGGACTCTCTTCGGATGCTTTTGGACAAATGGTCAGATATGCAGTGCTACTTCGCGTCTGCTGGTCCATGTAAGTATAAAGGAAGACAGATTATTTGTAAACTTACTCTGGATGTAAGATAGTCGTATTCGTATTGCACTTTATGTTATATCCCCATATATGGAATTCGATGATTCTACTTGCTATATTGCACTATGCCTGTGGCGGTGTTTATATAAAGTTGACAAAGAATTATAGTCTTAATCATTTCTTTCCCTTGGATGCGAAGAGGGCTTGGTTGTCAGAGGGAAGTTTGTATCTTCAGCTGTGAACCTGCTCCTTTAGTACTAGGCTTTGGTTCATTAGAATTTTGATACTTTTACTGTGTGGGAAGTTGTAATTTCTTCGGTGTACAAGCCTCTTTCTTTTTTTTTTTTGCCTTTTCCCATCAAGGTGATGTAAATGTGGCATTTGAAAATTTCATTTGTAAGTTCTCGTACATTACATGTCGGATTGTCTTGAAGTTCTTCATGTAAACTCTGTGCTTTCAATGTTTTGAGAAATTTCAACAATGTATGAGAAATTGTTCAGGAAAGCATTGCAGAAGTATTCCTAGACAAGCTCAAAAAGTGGTGTGAGAACATTAAAATTTCAGAGCCCTTGGAAGAAGGTTGCAGGCTTGGCCCTGTAGTTAGCCAAGGACAGGTAAGAAAGCTTATTTTATTAAGAGTACAAATTATTGTGCATAGTCACATATTACTACTTGGCATTAGATCAAGGGTTTCTTGAAAGAAGAAGAGGACAACAACAAACAAGTAATAACCATGAAACAAGAGACTGGGAAACCAATACTATGAAGTCTGAACAAGAAAATATCTAGAATTTTCTATAGTGTCCAAGATAATAGCAGTATATAATTGCATCCGTCTGCGAATTACATGTAACTACTTAGCATTATGCAAAGCTTACATCTACTGCCCTAAAATATTATTCTTCAAAGCTTCGTAGATGAGCTTTCGTAAATAGAGGGAGTAATCTGTAATATTAGGGAACTACAGGGTTCTAAATCTATGTTGCACTCAACATGCCCAGTGTTCCTTCTTCATTCATTATTACAATTATAGGTAGCTTTGCTGGTATCAAAAGTTAAACATTGTGGCACTAATTTCATGAATATTGTTTTGCCACAGTATGAGAAGGTGATGAAATTCATCTCAACAGCTAAAGAGGAAGGTGCAACCATTTTGTCTGGGGTTCTCGACCTCAGGTAGAATTCTCCCAGATCCATCATCCTAACATGGCTCCACTTGAATCAGCTTCTGATGTTGGCAACTAATTTGTGATTGACGATGCAGCATTTGAAGAAAGGGTTCTTTATTGAACCAACCATTATAACAGATGTGAAGACCAACATGCAAATCTGGAGAGAGGAAGTATTTGGACCAGTTCTCTGTGTTAAAACATTTTCCACTGAAAGTGAAGCCATTGAGTTGGCAAACGATACCCAGTGAGTTAACATTTAATACACATGATGCTAATTCACTTCACCTTAAGCCATCATTATTACTGCTGCCATGCCTTAGCTTTGGCCCGTTTGCTGATCCTCCCTGAAGTTTTAGAACTTACCTATACAGAAAGTTTACATTAAGTCTCCTTAGGTAGTTTAATGAACTTCAGGAGTGTATGGTAACTAAAAACACTCCAGGTTGTAGAAACATGACCCTTCCTATACTTATAATTTAGATTTCTTCTCTTGTTATATTGAATAAGAATTTCTAAATCGGCTCTATGTCATACAATTCTGGATTGGGTGCTGCTGTATTATCAGATGATCTGGATAGGTGTGGCGCATGACTAAGGTAAGAACATTTTCATTTGGATGATGTAAGCAGTACCATTAATTAACCTCACCAAGCAAATTTGTTTGTAAATAATGGTAAAAGTATTTTAATTTTCATCTCTATAATTTTGCATTTTCAACCTTGCAGGCATTTCAGTGCGGAATTGTCTGGGTGAACTGCTCACAGCCTTGCTTCTCCCAAGCTCCTTGGGGAGGTAAAAAGCGCAGTGGTTTTGGGCGTGAACTTGGCGAATGGTAAATAACAATCTTTCCCAATTTGATGAGATATCTTTTGTATTGAATTTGAAATAAACAGTTGCTAATCATAGTGCACTCTGCTTGCGTTTTTTTTGCAGGGGAATCGACAATTACTTGAATGTGAAGCAGGTCACACAGTATATATCTAGTGACGCATGGGGTTGGTACAAGTCTCCATCGAAGCTATGAAAGGCCTGCAGTTCAAGTTAGCACTAGAGGGCCAAAGCATCATCTGCAATGTTCGATTATTGAACTTTATGATGCTGTGTTTTCACTAATAGGTTTGCAACAAACAGTTTGTAGAAAACACATGCAAGAGAAGGCAGACTATAGAATAATGTGTGGAATAAAAGTCCTTGTGCTTTCTTTCAAAGTTCAAACTTCTTCAGCAACAATCTTCCACCTTCTCTTTTGTTTCTCTGTTTCTCTTCCTGAATTACAAACCTCTTAGTCATTTGGTAATTGATCATGTTGCCAATGGATGGAGACATGGAGTATATGGTTATTGCCTTAATATTGTGATGGTATTTTCTACTCCAGCATAGCAAAAGTAAGGATAGGGGCATTTTGACAGGGACTAGTTCTTGGTTTTGAGCAGGGGTAAACTACAAAGTGGCAACTGGGTCATTATTTTCGGAGTTAAATGGTGCTCGTGATGTAGTAGTATAGAAGTTTATCATACTCAATCAATTGCCAAACTATAAGCCCATTATGGAAAGTATAAGACAAAAAATTGTTAAAAAAAAATCGGAACTGGTATTGAGTGTCTCGGTAACTTAGCTTTCACAAACTAGGTTACCGTTGTTTGCATCAGTTGGGTCATTCGAGGAGAAACTATAGCAAATATTGACCTTTGTGATAACTAGGATCCATCTTGAAAATCTGTTTGATTCTGGCGTTTGAATTGAGTTTTTCGATTAGGTTGCATTTTGTGTATAAAAGCTATTGGCTGATTTGAATTGAGTTTTCTCAATTCAAATATGTAGCCAAACACTCTTTTGAGATTTTTAGATCGTGAAGTGTAATTACCATTTTCTACCATATTAGTGAGATCCGTATTGTGGGTTCTATTGCCACGAGAGTGATATCCTTGGAGTCTGTAGTTAAAACATGGTTGAATTTTCCGTCATTCGATATAGTTTGTCGGGCGTCATCTAATATTGTCGTCATGAATGGAGTTTTAACGAGTCGTAATGCGGTTAGCCATGATTCATGGAAGAGGAACAAATATAAATTCCCTTTAATTATAATTACCACATGTCAGGATTAATAATGTGTTTATGTGACATGTCATTTATTCACAAACTTTTTAATTGATTTTTTTTTTTTTGTCACTTTTAACCTCTTTATTGTCTTTTTTTATATATATGTAGTACTAATACTTGATCAAATAAGAAAGTAAAGTGAGTGCCCCAATCAATCAGACCAAATATAATGAAAAATTTGTGTTTGTTAATTTGCCAACTATAATTTAAAACTCAACTTTTTGTCTAAGAACGTTCTATTTAACAAAAGAATTAATATCTATACCATTAGAATATCATATAAAAACTATCATAGTTGTTGGTAATTTATGAGCAAAAATTCTAATGAAAGACGGTCTTTAAATAACTTATTTAGTGACGACTTATGTTATTAATAAAATCAATATTATTAATCAAAGCGTCTATGTTGTTAATGAAACAAATCTTGTTGTAATATGAAAAAACACCGATGTTGAGAATATAGGTGTTTTGATTAATAACGTGGATGATTTTATTAATGATATAGTAGATAAATTATCTGAGTAATGTCTAGGAAATTCTTATTATTATCGATTTATTTTCTTTCTCCTTATTCTGAAAAATTGCAAGCCAAAATCTTTCATAAAGCAATGTTTTTCTTTTTTTCACTCATAATTGAGTAAATTTCGCGGAAGGCAAAGTCTACAGATAATTTATCTAAAACGTTTTATATTGTCGAAAATTATCAGTTATTAATCAAACAGCGTATATTATTAACGTTGATATTTTTTTATTCTGATAAAATTTGTTTATTAATAATATGAATAGTTTTATTGATACATGGGTCATTATGTAGATAAGTTATTTTGTTTTGTCATGAGGCTTTGTTAAAATAATGAGTACTCGAAAGAAAATTTATTGTGGCAATGTATAAAAATGATTCTGCCATTGCTACGGAAAAGCAGGACCATGAAATGCCTGCTCACCCAGCTCTCATCATCTTCTTCTTCATCACTCCCAAACAACAAACTCAATTTTCCCAAGAATCAAAATTACAATAACCAAATCTTCAATCCACCCTCACTTTTCCCTGTAAGTAACTCTGCTTCTAGATTTCCAACTGCTCTGTACATCACTCGCTATTGCTAATTTCCAATTGTCATTTGATTCAGTTTTCTAGGTTTTCAAATTCGAGGAATTACTGTTTTTCGAGTTCTGTCACTGGTGTCGGAGTGAAAGCAATGGAGAAAATCGTTCAAGAGGCTGAGCATATCGTACTTAAATCAGCGAAGCTGCTGAAATCGATGAAATTCTTATGGGTCCGCTAGGTTTAGCGTTGATCAGTTAATGGTGAGTCATTAGTTTTTGTATTCGTCGGATTTTTGGTTCCTTTTGCATTTCTGCTTTTGAAGTTTTGGAAAATTGTGAATGCAGGAGTTGGCTGGTTTGAGTGTGGCAGCTTCAATTGCTGAGGTAAGTGATGTGTTTTAATCATTATGAACTCAATTGGTTGATTAGGACTAGTATGTGCTTACAAAGACGCAACCTGCTTGACTGATTTATTGCAGTTTCCATTGTTCCGATTGTATGGGGGCGTAGATACTAACTACGACACTGTCAATTGAGATTTTGGCAATATGTATGTACCCAGTAGTGGTTCGTTTGACATAGTGTGCTAACGGGATGTAACGCCCCGAAAATTACACTAGTTTTTAAAAAGACAGGCGTTAAAAGCGAAGGCGAAAAGACAATCTAAAAGTTTTGAGAAGCTAAAATTCTAACAGTTGACTTGTGACGGAGACTAATTTCAAAAGCAGGCTAAAGTTACAAAAAAATCAGTTTAAATCAACTCTCACTCTAGTTCTTTGAATGTCTACCGACTCGGTACTCAACTTTCGAATCCAAAAGGAAGGAAAACAAAAGAGTGTGAGACAAAAATTTTAGTGGTGTTCGTGTGTGACAGTTACAATTAACATATCAATAAGAAAATCATAACAAAACTGAATATACAATCATATCATATAACGAAACAATCAGAACAGTACAATCAATCGTTCGTTGGTGCAGTCAACCTTATAACCCCAATCCAAGCCCTTATCCCTCCAGACAAAGAATGACCCTGACACAGACGTTACCTTGCCATGGTACAGGGAAATTAAGATTTTTTTTTTTTTTTTTTAATTTCGAGATGTGTTGCTTATCTAAGATTAAACCTTGACTTTGCTTGCTATTCTTCTGCAGGTGTATAAGCCTACGGAATTTATTCGTGTACTTGCTATATGTGGCCCAGGGAATAATGGTGGTGATGGTCTTGTAGCTGCTCGTCACTTGCATCACTTTGGATATAAACCGTTTATGTGTTATCCAAAACGTACTGCGAAACCACTTTATAGTGGGCTGGTAACACAGGTATATAATATGGCCAGAATTTGGATGGATATAAAACCTAGCAGTGTTGCTCACGGATGGCATTTTTGCAGTTAGAGGCACTGTCAATTCCTTTCATGTCAGTGGAAGATCTCCCTGTAGATCTGTCAACAAGTTTTGACATCGTAGTGGATGCAATGTTTGGATTTTCATTTCATGGTAAATCAACTCTCCTTATGATTTTGTAATTCGTTCAACTTTGGATAAATATGGGTGGATACTACTAGTCTGTAGATTATCAGAGAGAGGAACGCCGTGACGAAAATGGTTATTCTTCTGTAACAATTTACTGGTTGTAGGTGCATCAAACTGGGAACTGGTTTGAAATGATTTGCTATAATTTCTATAACAATCATTTCTGTAACGAAATAATTTCTCTAAATACTACTCCCTGAAACTCCACTTTATGCATTTCCCTAGTTCTGCGGCTATAGATGGGGTGCTAGGAATTTTGAGTTGTCATCAAGTACTTATCTCAGTATCTGACCAAGATTTGTGATAAAATTGCCATTGAATTGAAATCATCGAACATTCTTGTGGAATTGAGGTTCATCTGGCTGAACTTGTATTGACTGAACTGAAAGTGCCGTACCTGGTTCTTATTTGGTGGATGACCACTATACCATGCATTCCATCTTTAGAAACCTAGTTTACTGAAACCCTCAACAAAACTGGTACTCACTAGTGCAACTATTCACCAAATTAAAAAAAAAAAAAAAAAAATCCTTTTTAAGATTCATATAGGCATTCCAATTCCAACCAGATGTTAAAACCTTGTCTGAATGACAGAAAGACTACTCCCTGAGGTATTATGTATCCATGTAGGCTAGGTTGTTTGGCACTCGAACATGGTGATGTAAAAGGATCAAATTATCAAGTATAAATATCTAGAACTATATGCATCTCTGAGTCACTATTTGAGAGCGTTTTAATAACTCCATTGTCCGATTGCTTATAACTGTTGTTTGTCAGTCAAATAAAGTTTGGTTGAAGGTTAATGCACTTCTGCAAAGGTTTGAGTAAGGCCACTTAGTCCAAGTTATTTGCCAGCAAAAGATTTAGATCTGTGTCATAGCTGCAGCTTTTATTAATCCCTTTATAATGATATCACCTTGTCCAGGTAGCCCTAGACCTCCATTTGATGATCTCATACAAAGACTGGTAGCTCTTGGAAGTCCAACTGAAAAGCGCTATAAATCACCTGTCATAGTATCTGTTGATATTCCATCTGGATGGCATGTTGAAGAAGGTGATCTTAGTGGTGAAGGCATTAAACCAGACATGCTGGTACGTATTTACATAAGGTTTATATTTCATCTTGTAATCATCTGAAAAATAACCAGCTCATTTCTTCCTGTTTTGTAACACAAAGAGAATGCACCTATTATAGGTTTCCTTAACTGCTCCTAAGTTATCGTAAAAAGATTTTCTGGTCCACATCACTTTCTAGGAGGCAGATTTGTTCCACTACCTATTGCTGAAAGATTCAAGCTCGACCTTCCAGCATACCCGGGACTTCTATGTGTGTGCGGTTGGAAGGCCCCCACGAGTTGACATATCTTCTCTTAGAGAACTACATTTCTCCTGAGTTTACTGAGGACCAAGCGCAGGCTGATCCTTTTGCTCAGGTATAGTTCACTTAAATGGAATTTTAAGGATGTTTCGTTTACCAGTCATATCACGGTCTGTTTTACCATACAAAGCTGAAGCAATTTTTAATACTGTAGTTCCAAAATTGGTTTGATGATGCCATGGCATCAGGCGTGAAAAGAACCAAATCGATGGCCCTTTCTACAACTGGGAAGGATGGGAAACCGTAAGTTGCTATCAACCTGAGTAATGTGTCTGCTCCCCACTTTCAGATATGCTACATCTATATTCCACCGTGGAATCAAATTAAAAAGCGCCATATATATCCCCCTTCCCACATAGCAATGGTTGTAAAGCTCGCACGTTATGTTGTAGTGGGTGTTAGTCCAGAAATTTAATTCTCTTTTTACGGCTATATACCCTATCAAACAAGATGATTTTATGCGTCATGTTGCAATTAGGCTACAGGAAACAAGTACTCAGTTTGTACCTTTTGCCTCCTGCATGGAGTTCTTTTCTTTTCTTCTTTTCTTCACAAAGTCTTATGGGAGATGTCTATAGTTAAATTTAAAATAGACATAATGATTGTGTTAAGAAAAACAGTGATATGCATAAGTAGAGGCAGCTTATGTTGTTAACAGAAGTGCATTTTTTTATTATGAAAAACATCAATGTTCTTAAGTAAACACCTTAAGTTCTCGTTGATAACCCTAGTTTGTCTTTTTTTTTTTTTAAATATTTCTAGTAGACCGTCTCCCACGACTTATATTTTATCTGCTTCCATGTAGCATGCACTGTAAGTTATCTTTGTTTGTTTAATTAGTTTACTGACCATCTCCATGCTTGGGTATCAATTCATTTATATCAGGAAGTAATTTCTTATCTTCTAATATCTCTGGTTAATTTGTGATTATTCATATTTGTAACAGCTCATCAAGAATGGTGTTACTAAAAGGATTTGACAAAGATGGTTTTGTCTGGTCAGTAGCGCTGAATACGCTCTTGGTTATGCTGATTACCTGAATAACTTGGTAATTTTAAGCCTTACCTCTTATCTTCTAATCAGGTACACAAATTATGAGAGTCAAAAGGCTCATCAAATATCAGAAAATCCTTATCACGCACTCATGTTCCATTGGGATGCTTTAAATCGTCAGGTGATTTTATGTTCTCAAATACTATCACAGTGCTCAGAAAGGAACTAAGTATGCCTTTTTAAATTTTAATCACTTACTATTCAACAGCTATAACTTCATTTCCTTTCAGAGTTGCATGGTTTCCCTTTGGAGTGATGTAACTCATAAATCACTTCATGCCAGTTTTGAGTTCTTATAGTTCTGGTGAAAACTTTGAAAATATGTGATGCTAGACTTGATCTTCCAAACAATCGCAGTTCTGATGAGTTTGAAGTTTGTGAAGTTTTAGGTTTGTTATGGGTGATGGTATCAGGATACGTGTAGAAAAAACAGAAGGTTGTGAGATCTTCAGAATTATATAAATTTTTCGTGTTTACACAGCTTTTCTGGGAAAGTTGAAATCTTGAAAACATACCAATTTCAATGTTGATAAGTTTTTCTCCAGGAGTATGATGGAGCTTTGCTTTTATATTAAACAATGAAGTGGGCCTAAACAGGGAAGATTAGTTAAGACTCCCTCCATCCCGCTGAACTTTATATATTTTCCGTTTTAGGTGACCCATAGAACTTTATAAAAATTGAAAACTACAACACACATAACAATAATTAAAAAAATGTTACTTTTACACCAAAATAACACATTTTGCCACTAAAAGAGTAAAAAGTACCTTTTTGCCACCTTTTCATGTTTTATCATTTATTCTACTTTTCACCTAAAATTCATACGAACCCTAATGAATGAAGTCCTCCGGAATGAAGAAGTACTGTAATAGATAATAGAATTAATGTTTTAATCTCTAAGTAAGTTGGGGTAAGTTGTATAAGCTGGAATAAGTAATTTCAAATTCCATTTCGTTATGAATTAGGCAATCACTTGTGGCTTATGTATTCGTGTCACGGTATCATCCATTGTAATAACCATCATCGAAATAACTATTCTCAATCTATTGATGTGCACATCTCAAATGTCCATACAACTAGATGATGATAGTTATCAATTATTGTCTTAGGTAAGAATTGAAGGGCGGTGGAAAGGTTCCAGAAGAAGAATCTGAACAATACTTCCACAGTCGTCCTAGAGGAAGCCAGATCAGACAATAGTTAGCAAACAGATGCGTGGATTCTGATCTCTACTTCTTGTTCATTTCTGTGGTAAACTATTAAAAATTGCCAAAATCTTCCTTTTATCCTTTCAGAGCTCTGTAATTCCTGGGAGGGGATTTCTCTACCAACAACAAGAACAACTAGAGGCTCAATACTCTGATGGGTTAGTTATTCATGTCCGACCATTCAAATGCGTAGTTTAGCCTCACATTAATGAAGTCTGATTTCTTGTTATTGTTATGTTGGCAATAGCAACTGTATATAGTAACCTTGTTATCTGGTGTGCACCATGCATTTCTAGATTTATCTGTGCAAACCCTTGGGCCCCTATCTCGTTTTCTGGTATGTTGTAAAATCGGCACAGCTATTGTAGATGGGAGTGCTGGACTTTGATCTACCTACATGCATAAATAAATTTGTGTTTTCATCTAAAATTAGATAAATCAATAATATGATGTTCAATTTCCAACCTTTTTTATGTAACTAAAACGCCGTATTTGGACTTGTAGAAGACTGATCCCAAAACCTATATACTGGGGAGGATACAGACTCAAACCAGAGCTTTTTGAATTCTGGCAAGGACAACCATCTCGCTTGCATGACAGGTGAGATATTCTGGAAGTTTTACATGGTGAATTCTTGCTGTTATTGAATGTTAATAACTGTATGTTGATTTTGTATAAATTCTTGGTATCATTTGGGTGCATTCTAGAGTACTATATTCTTATTTACCTGTGTGCCAGTATCATCTGACATTTACATCAAAATTCTCATGTTCTGCTTGTAATATATTATTATGGGTACTCATTCAAGATTTGAGCTTTTTGTATTAAGAAAGATGACTGCAAAACTATTAATTCGGCTATCTTTAAACTTGAAACAAAGACACACCTGCATTCTCCATAAATACAATTTACTGGTTTGGTGAATGACAGACAGAAGTAGGAAATATGAGGGAACTACCGGTAACATGTAGGTTTTATGTACGTACATACTTCTTCCATTTGTTCAAATATGTGCTGATCATTGCCTGAAGGATCGCAATATGCGTGTTCATTATTCCTCGGTACTTATATCACATGTTTGTGTAAATAGCTCGTTGTGAAATCTGCTTTTTTCCTGCCATTTCATGTATAGCATAAGTACATTTTTGCAGTCTAATACAAGTTATGCAAAGCTGCAGTTTGTTGAATTCCAGCTTGTTAGTAATTTTGTTCATCCCATATTCCCTACATTTCAGCATTATGATGATTCTACTGAACATTTTTCTTTACAACATTGGCAGATTCGTTACTCCCCTGTGGAAAATGACGGAAGTAAATCATGGAAAATTGAGAGATTGTCCCCATGACTAGTATTTGCAGCGTCATCATTGTGAATTCAAAATTTATTCAATTTTCTTTCCTAGTAGTTGTTTCTGGTGTCAATAATTAATGCTGGATCCAGATGCTGGATAAGCTGCATACATGCCTATTTATACAACACACACAGTTTTTCACGCACTTGTTCCTGTCCCTTGTCTAGCTTCAGCAAGTGAGCAAGGAAAGCACATACGTACATCAGTGGAAACTGATCTTGGTGTCTTCTATAAACATCTTTGATAAGTCTGGCAATGGAAAATTTATCCTAGTATCACTTCCGTAAAAATGTTATAGATGTGAGATGTGACCTGCGAGGGTTATATAGTATTAGAAGTTTAGAACAAATGGCAAAACCTTGGTGGAATATTTGGATAATATAATGTTTTTCTCCTCTGCTGTACATCTTGTTTTATCTGTGTACTCTGCTACTGCATCAATTGAGAACTGCTCTCTCTGCTACAGAATTGTCAATTCTCTGCACGAATGGAGCAGTTCTTGCAGAATCTGTAAATGACTGCAGAACTGGAGTGCTTACGCTCCAGAAACATAACTAGTCCCTGGCTGATACAATACATCTACAAGGGACATTTGGTTTTACTTGATTGCAAGCATAGATAGCCGAATCCCAGTATAAACTCCATGAGCTTGAACAAGTAAAACTAATATCTGAAGAACTTGCATTACAGAACAATGACAGAAACATGTACGGCAGATTATTCTTATAGCACTCAAAAAGATGTATTGAAGTAAAAAATTGCGGTAGAATTGAAGAACAAGTATATTATTTCCTCCAACAACCAGGAAGTTAAGTAACAAAAGCTAGACTGAGCAACTCCAATCTGCCATACAACTCGAAAAACAGGGCAGAATAAACCTGATACTAAACTTTCTGCTGAGAAAGAAGAACCAGAAGGCCCTGTGGACCTACTAAAATTTCATTGGCAAAGCTGATCAAAGCAAACCAAACCACAGGCGTAACATCGACACCGCCAAGAGGCCGTATCACCTTCCTGGTCTGAACCAGAAGCGGCTCAGTTGGTGCGTAAGCAACCACATACGGGAACTTTCAACAGGCAGGTTTGGGTACCATGACATAACTATCCTCGCTATGAACAGAAAACCGAATGCAGACAGGAACGGCCCCAGAAATGCTATCGCTACTTTCGCTGTTGCCGGGTCCAAATCTAACAGCACTGCTCTTTCCAGCAATGCTGAGATGCCGAAAGTATTATCCGGTGAGGTTGACGTTGCAAATTGCTCATCGAGAGGAGAAATTGCTCTGTACATATGGTGCTTGATGATTTGATGACTTCTTGAAGGGAATGTGGAGTTTGTTGAGATGAAGAAGTGGGATTTTTGAGGATAATTGGTGGTGTTTGCAGGTAGTTTGGAAGGCCATGGCAGGCCTATACTAGCAGCCACACCATACATTATCAGTTCAAAATGTTGATGTGGATGATAATAGAAGATGAAAGACTAGTATTTCCTTTCTTTCTTTTTATTTTTTGTATGGCATTTTACATCCACATACCCTCAATCATACCTAGAATTTCATCTACAGCCTCCATATTATTTGTAAATTACATATAGCTCAAGAAAAGCGGTTAAGCCAGACATCATGTTATGATGGTTCGGCCTCGAGTTATGTGATCTTGTTATGCGGATAATAGAGATATCTTCAGCGTTGATATTCTCTTTGCGTTAGATTAACTATGGTGCAAAGCTATTTTACCCAGACTCTTAGATTCCTCTTGCATACCGTGTAGGACACTTGGCGTGCCGACATGAGTTTGACAATCAGACCCTTCATTTTAGCAAAATTCAAAATCAACATTTTCTCATGATATAGCGGGTCAGACATCCGGTTACACAAATGTCGATTCTTGGTGTTTAGTCTGAGTAGCATAGGTACAGAAGATGAAATGTGGTTGTGGTGGATGATTTTGTTAGCTTTGGCTGCAGTTGCAGCGTCTGCTTTAGTTCTAGGCACGCTCTAGTCCTAGGAACATGGAATAGCCCGATCAAACCACGAAGAAGAGTCCGAGGACTAATGATGTGCTACACGCTCTCATCAAAGCCAGGGATGTATCAACAACCATCAAAATAAGACAACAGCATTGATCAACACAGAGTTTCGTCTTGACAACATCACTTTGTTAACAGAATACAACAAAGTTCACACTCACGAGCAAGCACAGACAAATACATAGTTATTGCTTATGTTACAAAGAAGAAGAATGACCAAACTCCACAAGCACTGCCTGTTATTGCCCCTTCTTGACGTCAATGAAGGGTAACACAGCACTCAGTTCTTTTGTGGGTCAGTGAAGAAGCTGTTGAGGTTAGGCATGATCTCAGGTAATTTGCGAACAAATTTCTAGAGCATGCTCAGAGTACTTCTGTCCTCCGCAGAGCATGCTCAGTACTTCTCCTCGCACATCTCCAGTACTTCTGTCCCTCAACAAACGCTCGAAGTACTTCTGTCCCTCCAAAAATTCTCCAATATTCCTGCAGCTCTACCTTGCTTGTTCACCCTGTTAATAACATTAGAGGTAGGTAAGTCTCAAACTTCATAATCAATCCGTTAATGTGAATGCGAAAAATTCACAATCACTGTCATGGTTTGAGACTTTGAGCCTCACATTTGTTATTGCAATAGCACTGAGTTCATAGCATAACACCCATCAAGCAAAATTCTAACTATCGACCCACGTTTAACTCTAGAGTTATTATGGATAGATTCTCGAAAATAAAGTTTGCACCCGTGTTGGCATGAGTATAGTTTGCAACCCTTTAATCTCTACACTAGTAAACATTACAGAATTAGAAATCATAGTCAAGAAAATAAATACACAAATGATTTTAGCAACAAATCGAATGGATCGGAAGTTCGGAACCAAACAAATAAACCCCAGCATAGCCAAGAACTAGCATCACCTACATACTAGTATTGTTCAAACCTTTCTCAGGACAAGTAGTTTATTAGAGACTTGAAAGATATGATTAGCCATATGTACTTAGGTTCTTGAACAACATCTTTGTACAAGAAACACACCATTTCAAGATTACATTTTATCATCTTGGAAAATACATCTCCTCCTCAAAGCTGGATAGGAGAAAAAAAATAGTTACTACTGGGAGAAAGTTATACTGTATACCTGAACCAGGATTGATACACATTGCGAACAACCTGAAAAAACAGATCCCCTACAGCAATCCCCATAGCTGCAAAAGTGGATACCTATATTTCCATTTCAGACAAACAAACACTCAGAAGCCCATAATTACACATGGATTAGTACTAAACCTTATTTAATGAAACAAAAAAAAAACATAATTACAAGAAACAGAGTAGGTTAAAGTAAAACCTCAGGCCTGATCCATCGACTGGAAGCCATTTTGAAGAGCCTTGATCTGTGTTGGAGTTGATGAAGAGAGAGCAGAAAAGAGTCAACTGTGATGAGTGAGCTAGCCCTAGCAGATGAATTATTATTGTCCTAATGTCTCTTATCTGTTTCCTTGTTTATGAATAGTAGCTTGATTATTTAACTTAATTTCCTTTTCGTTGTGGATTAGATATTTTGGATTAAGCTCTAATCTCTATCTACAGTGTCTTTTTTGTACTTAAACTATATTTGCAGAATGCTGACTCAGGCTGTTTAATAAGTAGATAAATTGTGTGTACCTTGGGCCGACAACCAATCAGTGGAAGCCAAGTCATTATTGTGATATTGTGGTGCCTCAATAACAAACAGTAGAACTGTTTATCTTTTGGAAATTACATTTGAATCAAAACTTTATTTAACACTACCTTTATTATTAGGGTGAGCAAAGAAAAAATCCATGAAATAGTCGCTACGTAAATCGCCAGCGTCTGCGTCAAATCAAATTTTTTTAAATTTTTTATTGGGTTGAAAATTTTCAACCCGTCATTGGCGGAATGGTGGCCGGGTTGGTAGTGTGCCACCGCTCACCACCCACTTCATGTAGTTAATAATAAAAGAATAGTTACAGTAGTTGTAGTATGTAATGAAAATGTTTTCTCTCATAGTTCTTTCTTACTTCTTCATTTTTTGTAAATAAAGCTTTAGTAAGCTAGGCTCAATATAGGACCCTATTGTCTATTTTATTTGGATATCCACTATTCTTTGTATGATTTAATTTGGATTTGAAACTTTGTTTATGATCATTACTACTTGAGGATTTATAGATTCATTTACATTTCAAATTTATGTTTTTTCTTTTTGTCTATTTTCTTGCTATCTGTCATGCCATATTGTCATCACTTGAGCCTTATTAAATGAGTGGGTCGGGTTGAATTCTATAAATATCAATATCCGCTCACCCTATTTATTATCATCTAGATGGGTTTTACGTTTACCTTTTTAGGTACATCTATACAATATTATACATTACATCGTCTAATTTACATATAATCTTGCAATGAACATGATTACGTGAAATGTCTGATGATTGCAAATCCATCCATTCAAGGCTAATAGTAGTGTATTCTAGAAAATACACCACTTTAGTCTTGTGAAGAATTCAATCTCAGCTTATGTTTCTAACTCGACTTCCTCCACTTGCCCACCCTTATAACTCTCCATAATTATGTTCCTACTCAGGTTATGAAAGTATATTTGTAACATATCTAAGAAATTCATCTTTATAATGAGGTAAAATAAAATGGAAAGCAAATAATATTATCGCATAAGCTAGAATGGCGTTGCGACTTATAAATGTTGCAAAGCCCATTTTTACTATTAGCAACTAGTATCATACTATGATCCTAATCGGCTACTTTTGGTGAAAAAATTTCTTTGGGGTGGAGGTAAAAGTGGGACTTGGTTGATCTTGGATCGACAGCTACCTCTCCTGATTTCGTAGAGTTGACTTCGGTTATCTGAAACTAACATAAAAAAAAAAGTTATATACGCACTCTGAGTTGATCTAGATTAAGCAATTGACACTAACCAGGTAAAATGACTTTGATGACGACCGAGTCAACAGTCGTGTTCTACGCATAAGGTACTGATGAAATTTGATTTTAATAGTGAATCAGGTGGTGTGGATGTGATAGTGTGCGTGATATTTGATCCGATTGTGGCAGATCCTTTCTCTATTCCTCATCAAATCAAATCAATCAGGTAAAATTTTAATACTAAGATTTGTTAAGAATCATATTGTTTGGCTTAGAATAAGTATAACATGGAGAATTCCTTGTGAAGGATCCACCAAAAGCAAAAAGATTGAGTTAGATCTGCCTACCAAATATTGTCACGGCAATTATATATGAACTTACTTTTGTTTGGGGTCTTGCATTTTACATAATTTTCATTTCTACAAAATTTCCAAATTAAAGAACTTGTTCTATTTATCTAGCTAAATTAATTTGATTAAATTGATTGAGTTAATTCGGTTCAGTTTAGTTATATTTAGATTTTTTTATCTTATAATTCATTTGGATCAGATTCGATTGTATTCGGAAGAAGCAGCGAGTTGACAAGTTCGATTACTGCTTCATTAATTTGATTCGATTCATTCGATTGATTCGCTTGTGGTTGTTTTATCTTTCTAATTCGATTCAATTGATTCGATCAAGATCGATTCGATTCGAGCGAAATGAAAAAACGTAAGCGCACAAGTATAATAATCGGATCTAACATTTTCAAGATTGTCACTTGCATGAGGAAGGTTCTAATGGCTTGATTTGGTGTGTTTTCTTTCTTTTTGAATGGAGTACACGTTTGGTGGATAAACTTATAAGATAAAAATGTTTGTAGAATTTGATTTAAGTTCACAGAATGTTGAAAATAACATCATTAGTGAAATACCAACTAATGTTATAATATATAAATATAATGTTTGAAGTAATATTTACAAAGAATTTTTATGTCATTTAATGCTGATGTTATATTAATATAAACTTGTAATCTTTTGGTTAGAATTATAATGTTTATCGGTATTTTTTAATATCGATAAAGATGTTTTCATTAGACTTACTAAAGAATTATGTAAAACAACTAAAAGTAACAAATATACTCCTCAAATCTTTAGAAGCTTTACCATTTAACTTTGTCAAAATTTTGAAATATAATAAAAAAAAAGTAGATGGTAAAAAGTAGGGATATAGAAAAAGTAAGAAAGATGAAGAACAAACGATTATAAAATTTTGTAGCATCAGGAGTGAGGTAGAATTTGCCACAAAATATTTAGACATTCTGAGTTGGGCTTTAACAAGAAAATCATTGAGGCCCAACCCTTGCAATTATTCATCATGCCTATACGGGCCCATCTAAACTACCAGACAACACCAGATTGTCGTCTCTAATTATGATGCCACCCTAGAGATGTCATGTCACTGGGTTTGAGGTTTAACCATTGGTGGAAAATGTAATATGATAGTGAGTTTGATCTTTTTGGTGTGCTTGTTCACTTGAGAAGCTGGCCTAACTCAACTCGATAATGTGTGTTATTTTAGTTAATTTGTTTTAATTATTTTAACATATTTTCACTCCTCTTACCTCTTTAGTTTTATTCTTAATTCATTTTTTTAAAAAAGATAATAGTTTATTGTTGTTGTTTAGAGAAATGATAAATAATGAATAAATTATGAGAGATAATAAGAAAGAATGATAAAAGTATAATAGGTTGTGGGGTTTACATTTTTTACTATCTACTAGGAATGACTATATTAATGAGATGTTCATCGTAAAAAAGAATAGATTTATTTTATAGCGGTAGGAGTATATTATATATTTATGATAAGTTAGGCCTCAAGTTATTTACAAGTCCTTTGGAACTAGATTTTAAATTTAGGATATTTTATATAACAAAATGATGCAGGAGGTAATGGAGTATTGTCTCGACTTGGCTACATGAATTGTTTAACAACTGTTAAGTTATTACCACGTTTTATTGAATGGGTCCAAACATTTTAAATAATTTACCCACTTGGTTCTTTTTATTGTTTTTAAATGTATGTTTTTATTATTATAATAACACAATTTAAAAGATTATATTATGGAAATGGAAATTACAAAAATCACCTTAAATATGCCCTTTTCACACCTTCACCCTAGATTGGCGTTTATTACAGTTAAATAAAAATTAAAGCTGAATTTGAAAATTACATCCAACTCAAAAAGTCATTTTTTCACATATTTTATCTTTCTTCATAATTCAATAATTACATTAATTTTATTTATTCCAAAATACTGGACACTTTCCAATTTCTTATTAAAAGACCCCAAAAATTTACTTAATAAAATTTCTACCTTCTTCTTCCCCACCACTCCACCACCTCATTCTTCCCCACTTCCAACCACCATCTTCCCTGACCACCACCCACATACAACTTCCACCATCTTCTTTCCAGGAGCGGAAGAGATCTTGAATGGCGTGAAACTTCGGACGAGAGACAATGGTGGACGGGTCAACAAAGCTTCCATGGCCAGGAGCCTTTCCGCCATGGGCCGGATCTAGGCGAAGCTCGGATCCAGACTTCCATGGCGGAAGCTACAGGCTTAGAAAGCCTGAGGGCCTCATTTTGGCCAGTGATGTCGGGATGAGGTGTGTAGGAAAAAATTGTTTTGTGGACTATTATGTTTAGTTATGAAATTATTAGGGCTATTTAAAAATTTTTTGGACTATTTTGTAGGATATAAAATTATTTGGGTATAATGTGTAGTAAAATGAAACTTATAAATTGCAATTGAGTCCAATTCATTTCTTTTCCCATTTAAATTTATATTGGTCAGTTTCGAAAATATAGATTTTGAACTTGGATGTAATTGTTTGAGATCAGGGTTGAATACATAATTGGCTTGAATTTAAAAGTGCATATGTAATTCCGCCCAGAAATTTAAACCTTAAACCCTCAAAATCTAAAGAGGTTTTTTTTGATAGGCGGTCTAATATATAAATAGAAAAAGCAGACAAATGTTAGTTATTATCCATCGTGTTTACTCGGACGTTTGTGACGATTAAAATAATAAGCGATTAAAATAGATGTTTTAGGTGTTTTTAGCCAAGTTTTGTTGATTTGGTTGCTTTTAATCAAACACTTATAGTATTTTTAATTAGACAAAAAATGTGTTTTGTCAATAAAGTAACCTTTTATTAAAGAATATAAATGTTTTATTAGCAACATTATAAATTAAATCAACTTTAGATAGTGTCGCACAATGGTTTGTGAATTAACATGGTTATTAGATATAATAATTTCAATCAATTAACATGGTTATTAGATATAATAATTTCAATCTTGACTTTTAAATGATGTCTCATTAAATATTCTCAAGTAAGTTTCATGATAGAAGATATACTTTGAAGATAAAAAAATACGAACAATAGTAGGGGTGTTAATAGACCCGGCAGTCTTCACCCAAACCGAAATCCGATCCGAACTTCGAAAACTATCGCATTACAACAATCCAGAACATGACCGAGATCCGTCCGAATGCGATTGACTTCGAAATTGGTCATATTCGAAAATGACCCATTACAGGAATTGACACAGCATATCAAATCATCCAGATCAGAAATATTTCACCGAAATCATCCGATCAAAATGGCCCGAATTAGATTTGACGAAAACATCCAGATCGAAATGACCCGAATTATATTTGACCCGAAATCATCGATGCTGATGACGAATTAAATTTGACCCTTAAGTATTAGATTCGGTGTGACCCTTAACAAAAAGCGTCATTAAAGACCCTTCATCACTTGTTACAATATAACAATTATAACTAATCATCGATCCATGTATTTTTATTTTGAGTTACCCATTTTATTTTACTTTTATTTCTGCCTCATTGTAATTCATGCTCGATATTTTGACTTGCTTTGATTATTCATAAAATATTTACATAAATAAATACTAAGATTAGGATCGATTAAAAATGATACTTGATCTAAACCGAGCAAAATGAAACAAACTATTATAAATGAAGTGAAGGCGCATATTCAAATCGAACTTTTATAAAATAATCCAATTCAAAATGACATGAATTTATAATCGTAAATATCCGGATCGAATGACATCCATATCCAAATAGACCGATCCGAAACAATACGAAATATTTTAATCGGACGGACCCAAATCTAAAAATAGCCGATCAAAACAATCCGAAAAGGACCCAAATTCGATTGACCGAATCCGAGCGATCCGAAAATGGGCAAGAACATCATCGATCCGGCGTCGACCGAAACAAATTGTTGACCGATCATTCTGACCCGGCCAGAATGACCGAGTGCCAGATCTAGGTGTTACCCAGAGAAATTAGATAGTTTTTAAAAAGGGTTGGTGTATATATATATATCATAAATAAAAATGCACAGATTAATATTATTTCGTCTCGCACCGGGTTCCATTTAATTTTTTTCCAGCCAACTAAATTGTACCTTGGGTATGAGTTTTACATGGTAACATCTGTAAGTCCGGATAAGATAAGATCACCTAGGTAGTGAATTAGCCAATACTAGGTGCTAGTCAAAGCTAGTGCAGGTGGTGAATGAATGACCTGACTTGACTTGATACCAGACCAGACCAGACCTGACCACACCAGAAGGACGCTTTTAATTTCATTTCCTTTAACTTTTACTTTTACCCTTCCGCAAACACAAATTCACCCAAACATTACACACAACAGACACAGTAACGGTATAACATTAATCACACCCAAATGCGAAAATGTATCATTTGAAAAGAAAAGGAAAAATAAAGGTAAAAAAGGAAAAATAAGATTTTCAAAGAAATTGACCCTGTCAGATGAAATGCGATACTCTCCGATTGTCTGTCTGTCTGCCTGTTTGGTTTGATTTGATTCAGCAACATAACAATGCCTAGTAAATAGTGCAATGTAGTAAAATAATCCTCCATCCGAATTTGATTCTATAATCCAGAAAACATAAATTTTAACAAAATAAAATGAATAAATTAGTAGATATGGTAATAAAATAGAAAAATTGAATAAGCTACGAAAGATAATGAATAAAGTATGAGATAAATTGAATAAATTAAGAGAATATTTGTCGATTAAAGAGGCAACGATGAGTTGAAATTAAACGTATGTATGAAAATGAAATGCAGGGAAGTTGTATTCCAAATTAAAATGGAGGTAGCAATGGATTGAGTGAAGGGTCGTTGTAATGCGGATTGGATTTGCAAAGATCTGTTTGTCTCCGATTAGAGGTCCATCCTTTTCGTTTCCATAAAGAAACAGCAAGATTTTGGTTTTTCTCTCTCTGTGATCTTCTTTCTTAATTTCCATCTCACACACAGACGGACAGACAGACAACGAACCTCTTCATTTCCACCGCCCTTGTATTTCCACTTCTTCCTATTAACTCAACTACATGCCTATCCACTTCCCACAACACTTCAATCAACTTATTCCTACATCACTGCTTCTAACTTGTATATGGCTGTAACACAACACTTCTCTTGAAACTTAACCTTAAAAACTGAACTTTATGGCTGTGGAAGATAACCGTGAGTTGCATGTTCTTGCTGTGGATGATAGTCTTGTGGACAGGAAGGTCATTGAGCGTTTGTTGAAGATTTCAGCTGTAAAGGTGGTACAATCTTTTGCAATTCACCTCTTTTTTCTTCTTCTTGAGTTGAGTTGTTATGTAGCTAAATGGTTTGGGATTTTTGTTGTTGTTGCTCTCTTGTTATATTGCAGTGACAGCAGTGGAGAGTGGGACAAGGGCTTTGCAGTATTTAAGGTTGGATGGGGATAAAGACTCTGTTTGCTTAGATGTAAGAGTTTTATCTTTTGTTTTTTGGTTTCATTTGTTCTTCTCTGGGTTTGGTTTGTGAATCTCTGTACTGATATGAATTTGAAATGCAGGATTTGAAGGTAAAATATGATTATAACAACTACTCAATGCCTGGAATGACTATTTCAGATATGAACTTCTAAAAAAGATCAGGTTTGTGTTTTGTGTTCTCTTAATTTTATGGTTTATTTTGGATATGATTTTAAATGTTGAGTAAGAGTAGTTAATACTATAGGTTTGGAATCTTGATGAAACTGTAGTAGAACATTTCCAGATCCTATATGTGTACAGTTCTTGAATAAGGCTTAAATGTATCTAGTTATTTATGATTTTACTGGATTTGGTGTTTGGTTTTAATGGATGAGAGGAGCTGCTCATATGGTCTTGCACAGATTGTAAATATACCTGATTGTTGATTTGTAGAATTGGAAACTATAGTATTGCTGTTATGTTTTGATTGTTTAATGCCCTGAATGACTTTAATAATAAAGTGTGCCCAGAGATCAGGTCAAGATTGGTTTAATAGATCAGTCATATATGCTTTTACTGGATTTGGTGTTTGGTTCTAATATGTAGAGAGCTGCTCATCTTATACACCTTTAACCAAAACTGGTTTGTAGTTGTAGAATTCCAAACCTTAGTTGAAACTTTCCCCTTGTTTGAATGACTTTTCGATCATTGTATTAGAATTAAAGTATTTATTAGGGTTCTTATGTACCTTGGCAAGGTTCATCAGAAATTGCGTGAAATTCCAGTGGTGGTTATGTCCTCAGAGAACGATGCTGTCTAACATTGTGGGTTTTACAAATTCTCTCCGGTTAAGATTATGTTTCATGCCATACATGTTGATAACCTCAGTTTTGCCTCTGCTAACGATCAAAACCCCTTGACACTGCTATCTTGATGATGTGTGTTATTTTAGCTTTAGATGGAATCCTTTACTTGAATTAGATTGAGATCAAACCATCACAATCTGTTTGTTGCTGTTTGTCCATAGTGCACATGTATTTTGTAAAATGTGGGAAAGGATTCCCAATAAGAACTTGATAGGTTAGAATCCCACAGAAGGTGTACAAGTCTTGGTGCAATTGGTGGTATTATTAATCGTCAGCTTGTCACAACCAGATGTCTTGAGGTGGAGCTGAAGAGTTTCTCGTGAAGGCCTGTGAAACTTGCGATGTTCAGAGACTCACGAGATTTCATGCTCAGTGGCGAAAGTGTGCTGAGAAAGCAGCACCCTCCTATCCACAGAGGAAAACACGTGAGGACCTGAGTTTCCATGTACCGAAATTGGGATCCCTCAATCGCCCTTGACGCAATACCTCGTTATCTCCCAACGCCAGTGCCTGCGACACCAATCACGACATTAGGATCTCCTCAATCACTTGCTTGATATTTCGATATCTCATTATCTCCCACCAGTGCCTGCACCAACCACCAACCTAATCAGAATAAGCGCCAAAGGATCATCAAGCTGACTGAGTTGCTGAAGTTTGCTAAGCATGGAGTCTCTCTTTGCTGCCGAGGGTGGCAGAATTAGTCTTGACCTTTTTGCTCAAGTGTCCTTTGACTCTCGACTGCAGAAAACAGGAGGCTTCCAGAGTAGTTGGAATTTTTAGTTTTGCACATATGACTAGAAGCAGAAATTATCTCAATCTTTTTGCCATGTAAATAAATTTACCACTAATGTCATGATTCTTAATTAATGAGCAATGGTATTACTGGTTCTATTCTTTTGATTTATAAACTTCATCACAACTTCCTTACCCAAATGCTCCGAGAAACATTAATCATGTGTGTATATGCACATGTAATTACATGTTCCTGTATACAAGATTTGACATTTGTGGAGAAAATTAATCTAATTGGAAATGTTGTTGTAACTTGCGGTTTACTAACATAATGGGTATGAATCCAAAGATTGCTTAATGATAGTCATTCTGGTTTCATCCTTGGAAAGTGGTTTGAGTTGTTGTGAGTCTTGTGACTTTGGCAATTGGTGATACGAAGTCCTTGTATGGAATACTCAAGGTGTTTTGACAGGTCATTTTGTCAGTACATGTTTCTGTAAGATGGTTAATACCCCATTACAAGACATACACTTCGTAATTTGTGTTCATCAAGCTTGAAAACCTCCCAAGGAACAAAATGCCTGAGGTTTTCTGAA